>CAJNDS010000091.1:15000-51380 GCA_905221605.1 Symbiodinium natans | reverse complement strand
AAAAAAAAAAAAAAACTCGAAAACCCTCCACCCTAAACCCTAAACCCTAAACCCCCTAAAGCTGCCCCCAACCTTCGACACTGAAGCTGGTGTGGGCCCTTCCTTACACTGTAATCATCAAGTGTTCAGGGTTTAGGGTTTAGGGTGTAGGGCTTAGGGCTTAGGGCTTGGGCTTAAGACCCCAAAGCCTCTCCCACAAAAGGAATTTTGGTTTGAGGGTGTGGGGTAAAGCGAAACGTCCCCTTCCACTTTAGAACTAGATTCTCGGGCGGGAGGTTTGCGATTTATCCCTAAATCCTAAGCCCTAAGCCCCAAATCCTAAACACTAAACCCTATACGCAGGAGTGGCGGCTGAGGCCGAGCCTGGCCATGAGCGTCCTGAAGGAGCTGAGGAACTTGAAGCGTGCAGACTTGGTGGCTGAGGCGGGTTTAGGGTGTAGAGTGTAGAGTTTAGGGTTTAGGATTTAGGGTTCAGGGTTCAGGGTGTATGCTTTAAGGCTTGGGGGCCTGAGGGCTTGTGACTTGGGGGGGGATAGCCGCTTGAGCCCCCGGGATATTTAAAGTAAATATGTTCACCGTGTTCGGGAAGCTAGGACATGTTTGCCTTAGAGCCAGACTGTTTGGAAGTCGCAGCTGGTTGTTGTTACGAACTGTCCAACAATTATGTGAAGCACTGTTAATCCTAGGCAGGGTTAAGGACAGTTGAGATAGATAGACTCACCTTGAACTCTAAATACAAAACCCTGAACCCTGCGCCCTAAACCCCAAACCCTAAACCCTAAACCCTAAAGCCTAAACCCCAAACCCCAAACCCCAAACCCCAAACCCCAAACCCCAAACCCTAAACCCTAAACCCTAAACCCTAAACCCTAAACCCTAAACCCTAAACCCTAAACCCTAAACCCTAAACCCTAAACCCTTACCCTAAACACTAAACCCTAAACCCTAAACCCTAAATCTGAACTGAGAACTCGCCTCCAGAGGTTCTAGAGGTGCTCCACAGAGAGAAGGTGCCGCTCGGGATTGCGCCGTACGCGTGGCTTGGGCACTGAGTACTTGGAGGTTCATGGTGCTTACTAACCAATTAGGGTTGAGGGTTTAGGGTTTAGGGTTTAGGGTTTAAGGTTTAGGGTTTATAGCTGTACCTGTAACCCACTTGTAAGCCCCTTAAGTGCCCTAATCTGGTCATCAGTACAGTTAGAAGTAGATTGAGAATTGGTAAATAAGTACCATGAACCTCCAGTTAGGGCTTAGCGTTCAGGGAGTTCCCCCTTAGACTATAACAGTCCTTAATAGGGATTCTAGTACACCCTGTTATAATTCCAACCCTTTACTAAACCCTAAACCCTAAACCCTAAACCCTAAACTCTAAACCCAGTATAAGGGGGAACATCCCAAGTTTACGGTTCCGTTTTTTGTTTGGGGTTTGGGGTTTCGAAAGCCTCTTGGGCACCAAGACCCGGCTGTATCCGAAGCTGAAACAGTTTAGGGTTTAGGGTGTAGGGTTTAGGGTTTAGGGTTTAGGGCCTGAACCATTTGCAAGCCAACAAATCCAGCTTGTTTCGACACAACTCAGCCAGAAAGGTTGGGAATGAGCGCCAGCCTCAAAGCCAAGCAGTGGCAGGCAGCATTGCAGATGTTTCAGGTGATTCTGCTGGAGACGTGGCCTGTGTTTGATGAAACAGGGTCTAAGGTCTCAGGCTAGGGATGTTTCAGCCATGCCTCGTGACGTTTTTGGTTAACATACCGACAGGGCAGAGCGATATGTTTCTGACTTCTCGTCTAGAACTCCTGCGATGCTCCAGGAAGACTTGGCCCCTGATGTCGTCAACTACAGTGCAGCCATCACTGCCAGCGAGACCGGCAACAAATGGCAACTCGCCCTTAGCCTCTTCGACTCCATGTCCAGCTCCCAGCTGTCTCCCGACGTCATCAGCCACTAGGAAGGCCCTTGGGAGATGTCATATTTCCCCTTGTTGGGTTGAAGAGGGGCCATACCTAGGAGTACTTTTCAGAAGCTTTTAAGAGCCATCCTCCAGGCTACAACGCCACGATCACCTCCTGTGAGCGGGGCAGCCAATGGCAGATGGCCTGGCACCTCTTTGGCTCTATGGCTACCAGCAAGCTTGCTCCCAGCATCATCAGCTACGGTGCTACCATCAGCTCATCTGGAAAAGCCGGCCGCTGGCAACTTGCACTGTGCTTGTTCCGGTCCATGCCATCCGCGCAGCTTCTACCCAATACCATCAGCTGCAATGCCACCATCAGTGCCTGCGGCAAGGCCGGGCAATGGCAGATGGCTTTGGAGCTCTTTAGTCAGATGCCTGCAAAGAAGCTTCGTCCCAACGTCATCAGCTACAACGCCGCCATCAGTTCTTGCAGCAGAGGCGGACGTTGGACGATGGCTTCTTGGCTGCTGCTTGCAATGCCTGAAGCCAAGCTGGCTCCCAACACTGTCAGCTACAATGCAGCCATCAGCTCGTGTGAGAAGGGTGCACGCTGGCAGGTGGCACTGCAGCTCTTTGAATCGATGCCCCAGGTCAAGCTCGCGCCCGATGCCATCAGCTTTAACGCCCTTGTGGCCTGCCTTGAGAAACAAGGGCGGTGGCAGCAAGCCTTGCAGCTGTTCCGGTCCATGCCTGCTTTCAAGCTGACACCAAACGTCCTCAGCTACAACGCGCTCATTAAGTGCGGCAAGGCGGCCGGAGAGTGGCGGCTAGCAGTCCATATCTTAGGCTCCATGCTCACCACCAGTGTGGCCCCCAATCACCGAAGCTACGTCGCCGCAATTAGCTCGTGTGAGGCGGCCGGGCGCTGGCAGGTGGCTTTGCAGCTCCTTTCTTCCATGCATTTGGCCAAGCTAAAGGCTGATGTCGTGAGCTACAATGCTGCTTGGTAGCCCAGTGGTGCCTTTTCCTCTTTTTGTTTAAATTTCAAGGGTCCCTGATAAAGTAACCAGCCCACAAAAAAGGATACCCTTATTTCAATATGGTACTGGCTGCCAAGGCTACGATCAGCTGTTGTGAGAGGAAGGGACAATGGCAGGTGGCCTGTCACCTACTCGGCAGCATGCCAGATCTGCAACTCCTCCCCGATGTCACTCGGTAGGCCCTTGGGACATGTTATTCTCCCTTGGGTTTACGAGGATCATCTTCAAGAGTATTTTTCAGAGGGCTGTTCAGGGTCATCCTAGGTCATCAGCTACAGCGCGACCATCAGCTCCTGTGAGAAAGGTAGCTGGTGGCACTTGGCCTTGAGACTCTTCGACTCCATGCCCAGCGCAAAGCTGACTCCTGATGTCATCAGCTACAACGCCACGATCCTGGGTCATTGTTGAAAACCATGTTATATACATGTTTATGAATACTTAAGCCCAAGAAGGAACCCAAAATGACCATTTTGGAAATAACACCCCCCAAGAATTGTGCAGGATCACTTGCTGCGAAAGGGGTGGTCACTTGGGGACACTTGGGAGTTTTTTTCATCTTGGGTACCATAATTCCTAAGAAACACCCCTAAACCCTAAACCCTAAACCCTAAACCCTAGGTTCCAAGTTCAGGTCAGTGGCAGCTGGCTGTCGAGCTCTTCTCCTCCATGCAGGATGCCGAGATGACTCCGAATGTCGTGAGCCTCCAGACTTCCTAGTTGGTGCACACCTTCCCCTTTTCTTAGTGACAGGTCCTGACCAAAACGCTGTCAACTTGCCATGAAATAAATATTTGTATGTATGTATATATATATATATGTATATATTCATATTTATGCATTTTGTTAATTGATTTATTTGTTTCTGTATTTATTGAATTTGTTTATTTATTTGTGTTCATATTCATATTTATGTGTATATTTATCTTTTATGTTTATATTAAAAGCTTTATGTTGTACATTTATAATATATATATATATATTTGTTTATTTATTCATTTATTTTTATTTTTTATTTATATAGATTTATAGATTCATACATTGATAGATTTATAGATTTATAGATCTATGTTTTATATATTCATATGTTTATACATTTATTGTATCTTACACATTGACATATTTACATATTTATACATTTATACATTTATATATTATACGTATTTTTATTTATATATTATATTATTTTTATATGTATATATATATTTATATAGTTATACATTGATATATACATTTATATTTAACATTTATACATTATGTATATTTATATAAATAAATATATTTTTTTCATTTATTTGTTTATTTATTTCTATAATTATATACGTATATACATATTTATATTCATATATATTTTTAAGCTTTACTTATACATATATGTATATATACATACATACATGTTTTTCTTTGTGTATGTTCAGTTTTGTATTTATATTTATAATTGTTTATCTTTATTTCTGCATGTATTTCTATTGCTTATGCTTTAGTCATAAGTCTAGAGCCTGCAAGCCCCCCCCCCCCCCCCCCCCCAAAAAAAAAAAAAAAAAAGGCACATGGAGGGATAGGGTAAGATCCACACAAGCCTTGCAACAAAGATCGGCATTCGCCGAATGGAGCCTTATCTCTCCAAGACCCAGGGTTTAGGGTTTAGGGTATAGGGTTTAGGCCTCCCTCCTTTCAAGTCCGTCGGCCCCTGTAAAACTGAAAGCCTTGGGAAGCTCAGAGCCCTGAACCCAAAACCCTGAACTTCTGCTAAACCTTCGATTCATCTCTGAACTCTAGGTTTAGGGTTTAGGGTTTAGGGATTTAGGGTTTAGGGTCTAGGGTTTAAGGTTTGGGGTTTTAGGGGTGCCCCAGGTTACAATGCGACCATGTTCTCCTGTGCGAGCCGCTCCCAGTGGCAGCGGGCACTGCAGATGTTCAGCGCTATGTCGCAGGGCTGACGCAGGGCTGAGGTGGTGCAAGCTCACAGGAAATTTGGGTTTAGGGTTAAGGGCTCTACTCCTTTCCAGCCCGCAGGCGCAAACCCCACACCCCAAGCCCTAAACCCTAAACCCTAAACCCAAAACCCCAAGCCCTAAACCCTCAACCCTAAACCCTAGCTTTCAGCGACCGGCCTCCAAGATGGGACCATGTGGAAAACAAACGTCGCGCCCCTGCTCGTGGTTTAGGGTTTGGGGGTTTGGGGTTTAGGGTTTAGGGTTCAGGGTTCAGGGTTTGGGGGTTAGGGTTTCGGGTTTGGGTTTTAGGGTGCAAAGTACTTCCACTTAAGTTAGTATGGCCGCTAGCTGCGGTTCTTGTCTAACCCTAAACCCTAAACCGACGAAACCGTGGGCAGTACAGAGGCGGTCCTTTCCGCGTAGTGTCCACGACGAAGCCCAGGAAGATTTGAGGCTTAGGGTTTAGGGTTTAGGGTTTAGGGTTTAGGGTTTAGGGTTCAGGGTTTAGGGTTTAGGGTTTAGGGTTTGGGGTTTAGGGTTTAGAGTTTAGGATCCCCAGGCGTTGATTGCTTTCGCATGTTTCCGGTGTTGGTCAAGTCGGGGGTGGAAGCACCCAAAAACCCGATAACTCTGCAATCCTACACCCTACAACCCTTAGACCCCCCCGAAATCCCTAAACCCTACATCTCAAGATCCTAAACCCTTGATGTCACCCTGCAACACCTAAATCCCTCCAGCAGACTAACCCTAAACCCTAAAACTTAAGCCCTTGAATCCTCAACCCGCAGTACTGGATGAACACGAATACAAATCCCAAATCCTGACAACCCCCGTTCCCCCAAAACACATTAAACGCCGGCTCATGTCCTGCGACGCCGCAAGAAAGCCCAAAAACCCTAATCCCTAAACCCTAAACATCCCTAAACCCTAGAAAGCCCCACGCCCAAGCTTCAAACCCTGGACCCTAGACACCATCATCCCAAACCCCAACTACCCTAAACCCCCAACAATCCCAAAACCCCAGACCCCAAACCCCAAACCCTAAACCCTAACCCCTAAACCCTAAACTCCCGAAGCCCGAAATCGCGCGGAGGAGCTCCAGGCGGCACGCATGCACGAGTCTTCCCTTCGCCTGGGCCGGCCGGTGACGCAGCAGGTGGCTTATGGTTTAGGGTTTAGGGTTCAGGGTTTATGGTTTAGGGCTTAGGGCTTATGGCTTAGGGCTTAGGGTTTTCCCGGTTAGGGTTTTAGGGTTTTAGGGTTTTAGGGTTTTAGGGTTTTAGGGTTTTAGGGTTTTAGGGTTTTAGGGTTTTAGGGCTTTAGGGCTGTAGGGCTTTAGGGCTTTCGGTTTTCGGGTTTAGGGTCTAGGGCTTAGGGCTTCACGGTTTGGCGTTTTAAAGTTTTATTATTTTATTATTATTATTATTTATTATTATTTTTTTTTTTTTTTTTGGGGGGGGGGGGGGGGGGGGGGGTGAGGGTTCCTAAGCCAAGCTCCCTAAGCCCCACTTGGAGGTTCGTGGGTACTTATAGGTAGGGTCATACGTAGGAGAACTACGGTTATATCCTTAGCTAGGGTACTTATAACCCTATAAGTACCCAATTTAACTGAACCCTGCACCCAACACCCTGCACCCTCCACCCTACACCCTAAACCCTACACCCTACTTATAAGTATCCAGTTTCTTCAAGCAGACTCTGACATGCCCAGCATTTCCCCTCAAAACCTGACACTGTAATCTCCGCCTCAACCCGGAACTTCTCTATGTTAAACATCTGTTCGCCATGAAGCGCCTGAGCACAGCTTACCCCGAAACTCTTAAGGGTTTAGGGTTTAGGGTTTCGATCTTCGGCTGGGGTAAACCCTAAACCCTAAACCCCTACACCCTAAACCCTAAGCCCCAAGCCTTAAACCCCTACACCCTAAACCCTAAACCCTAGGCCCCCGAAGGTGGTCATCATGGACATGAAGGGCTTGAGCTTCTGGCCCGACCCCAGGGCCATGTCCGTGTTCAAGGAGCTGCTTGGACTGGCCTTTTGGGGGGCTCTGGCGGAGTTAGCTTTGAGGGAGTTAAGGGTGTTTGGGGAAAGGGGTTTAGGGTTTAGGGTTTAGGGTAGAGGGTTTAGGGCTTAGGGTTTAGGGTTTACAGTTTGGGGTTTGGCGTCGAGGGTTTAGGGCAAGGTGGGGGGTGGGGGCGGGGTTGCAGGGTGCGCCGGGTTGGGTGGGTTTGGGGGTTTCGGGTTTTAGGGTGTAGGATTCAGATCACTTGACAAGGGCCTGAAGATTGCCTTAAGTAGGCTAATGAGGAAAGGATAAAGAAAGGGTATTTCAAGGGTTCCTCGGGTCCTGTCGACACAAGCGGCTTCAGCCCTAAACCCTAAACCCTAAACCCTAAACCCTAAACCCTAAACCCTAAACCCTAAACCCTAAACCCTAAACCCTAAACCCTAAACCCTAACCTAAACCCTAAACCCTAAACCCTAAACCCTAAACCCTAAACCCTAAACCCTAAACCCTAAACCCTAAACCCTAAACCCTAAACCCTAAACCCTAAACCCTAAACCCTAAACCCTAAACCCTACTCAGGTTCTTGACCGTGAGCCAGAGGCCGCCCCAGAGAGCGTTTTTTTCTCCACGGTTTCAACGTTTAGGGCCGGTTTTTTTTTTTTGAGCCCCTGAAGCTCACCAACCCTCGGGTTTAGGGTTTAGGGTTTAGGGTTTAGGGTTTAGGGTTTAGGGTTTAGGGTTTAGAGTTTAGGGTTGGGGCTTGGGGTTTATAAGGTTCAGCAAAAATCTCCAAACTCTAGGTTAAGGGTTTAAGGGTTTAAACGTCTAGAGAGGGGGGGGGGGGTCGGCTCGTGGGTCTAGGTGGTTCAGGGTTCAGGGGGACGGGGGGGGGGGGGGGTGAGGTTGAGGGTTCTTAGGTTTCAGGAATGTTTGGTATTCCTAATGGGTTTATATTTTATAGGGCAAGGGTGCATAGGGCATGTAGGGTCAGGTTTTCAGGATTTGCTGGAGGGATTGGCGTTCACGGGTGGAGGGTGTTAAGGATTGGGGAGTTTGCAGCCTTTGGCAGGTTTTGGTCAAGGATTGATCATCGGAGCTCTTACTACCTTCCCCCCCCCCCCTATACGCGGTTTCTGAATGAAAGCGACTTAAGGGTCATTGAGCCGCATTGGGGTCTGGAGTAAGCAGAGTGCGGAGTTCGTAGGGAAGTCCATGAGTGTATGACCCCCGACACGGAAGATATTCAGATACCGGCTGCGATGTGCTGAAGAGACGAAAGCTCCTTCCTGCCTTCTTCATCCCCCGGGCCCTCAAAAACAAACTGTTGCACTTTATATCCCTATTCCCATGAACCCCATACGATCCCATAGCCCTAAGCCCTATGAACCTCAAAACCCTAGGCCCGAAGCCTTATGAACCTCAGAACCCTAGGCCCGAAACCCTAGAACCCTGAACTCCTCGACCCCCAAACCCTTGAAGACAGGAGGCTCCAACTAGGGTTTAGGGTTTAGGGTTTAGGGTTTAGGGTTTAGGGTTTAGGGTTTAGGGTTTAGGGTTTAGGGTTTAGGGTTTAGGATAAACCAGTACAGGCAACTACGGCCAACAAGCTTAAATCCGAGCCTCCGAAGTACTTGCGGCTTTCTGAGTCCTGAGTCTAAGTTTGGCTACGTGAGTGTTCACAAGCACTTACTTCAGGAAGCAGGGTTACACGTACCCTAAATATGGTTACAACCATAGTTACCCTGCGTATAGCCATACTTATACGTACCCATGAACCTCCAAGTAAAGTCACGCTGCAGATGCCGCTGCGATGCTGCCAGGTACTACCCGGAGCGTCTCGGGCCGTTCGCTCGGCAAGTGCAGGGTTAACCAGCTCAGCTGAAAATTCACCCTGACCCTACACCTACACACATACTTGGAGGTTCATGATACTTAGTAGCCCAATTATAATTGTACCTATATCGCAATTCTAAGTACCCTGAACCTCCAAGTACCCCTAAACCCTAAACTCTGAACCCTGAACCCTGAACCTCCAAGTAGGGGGTTCAGAAAGGGTTTGATGGTGTTGAGCATTTCTGATTGTTGGGCAGGCGGCTTGGCCTGCACCATTCCTGTTTGGGCCACTGGGGTTTAGGGTTTAGGGTTTAGGATTTGCGGTTTAGGGTTTAGGGTTCAGGTACGATGAAGGGAGTACGCAGGGACGGGTTTTGTGTTGAGAGTTTAGGCTTTAAACCTTAAGGAGGCAAAGGCTCTCACTTTGAAGCCAGCGAAAACTGAGCACAATCACACACACACACACACAAATTCTCGCATTTGCTTCTTACGGACCTTAAAACAGGCTACAGCCCCGAAACCCTAAACCCTAAACCCTCCACCCTGTGTGGGCCTCCCTCAGCGGCCCTCAATATGGCAGCCCGCGAGGGTCTCCAGAGGGGCTGGAGGGGGGGCTAGGGCGTTTCGGGGTTTATGGGGGCTTAGGGGTTCGGGGGTTTAGGGTTTAGGGTTTAGGGTTTAGGGTTTAGGGTTTAGGGTTTAGGGTTTAGGGTTTAGGGTTTGGGGTTTAGGGTTTCGGGTTTCGCGTTTGGGGTATGGGGTTTGGGGTTTGGGGTTTAGGGTCAGATGGGGTTTAGGGTTTAGGGTTTAGGGTTTAGGGTTTAGGGTTTAGGGTTTAGGGTTTAGGGTTTAGGGTTTAGGGTTTAGGGTTTAGGGTTTAGGGTTTAGGGTTTAGGTTGGACATGCCTGGGGCTTTAGAGCTTCAGCTCAGGGAGTGGACGGGCTCAACGACCAGCTGGTCCCCTGAACCCCAAAGACCTCAAAGCAACACAACAGGGTTTCGGTGTTGGTGTTTGGGGTTTCGGGCTAAGCCCTGGTTCTTTAGTAGGGAATGAGGGAATTAGGGCCCTACTATATCTATATCTATATCTATATCTATATCTATATCTATATCTATATCTATATCTATATCTATATCTATATCTGTATCTCTATATATATATATATATATATATATATTTATTTATTTATTTGTTTATTTATTTACTTACCACTTTTCTTTATTTATATACCCTTTCAGGGATTAAATCGGATGCGCCTTCCCTCATTCCCTACGAAGAATCTGAACCCCTAGACATGCTGAGGGTGCAGTTCTTCCTGAACACCCCGCCAATTTTCCTGGCGATCTGGCGGCTCATCAAGGACCTACTTAATGAGGTTTAGGGTTCAGGGTTTAGGGTTTAGGGTTTAGGGTTTAGGGTTTAGGGTTTAGGGTTTAGGGTTTAGGGTTTAGGGTTTAGGGTTTAGGTGCATGGAGAACAAGGTAGGTTCAGAATTTGCGGTCTGAGGTCTTGGTGCAGCCTCGGACTGAATAGGGCCACAACCTTCAAGCTGGACGCAAAGCGATCCCCTATAGCCCTCAAGACTAAGAATAAAGCATTGGACTCCCGCTTTGACGTGTTGCTTGGCGTTTGGGGCTTGTTCTTGCAGGGCTGCACGTAGCACTGGATCGTAGCAACCATAAAGCATAAACGCCTACACCCGTGATGCCTAAACACAAGAACAACAACGCAACTCTTTGGTAAGTTATGAACTCGAGTCAGGGGCCTTCTCCCCGAGACCCTGAAACCCAGAAGCCAAAAAATCCGACAGCGACCCGCTCGGAGGCATCAGGGCCTTGAACATCTACCCGTCTAGCAGGGCTCACTTGATTTCTAAAACCACACTCCCTGTCGTTGAAGCTGCAAGCTCTAGGTTTTTGGGGCTTCTCCACATGTTAAATGTTAAAGGGAAGTCGACGAATGACCGATTGACTCGAGCCCCGTCATAGCCTTCCGATCATTGGGTATACATCAGATGGCACATGTTTTTTTTTTTGAGCTTCAGCTCGCGGTGATACAAACAGCCTCAGCTCGATGCTCCTTTCACTTTCAGACCGCAGCTGTGGCACTTTGACGTTGGCGTCAGCAAGGGCACAGCCTCGTCAGGGCTCTCTTCGACAAAGTCTTCTGCAGGTTAAGCAGTGGACCTCGTCGAACCGTTGGGTGGAAGCTCCCCTGCCCGTCGTTTCCGCACACGCGCCCCCAACCCCAAGTCCTCGAACCGAAAGGCCTGAAGCTTCAGGTACTCAAGACCTACCACCAGAAACTCCAAACCCAGAATCCCACATTGCCCGGCACCAGAGACAGGTTAAGTGTGTCAACAACTTTTCACACAGGTTCTTGCCCAGTATTTCGTACATCGCGTGAGACCTGAATGTCCATGCCGCATGAACCTTAAAAGCCGTAAAGAAGCCCAAGAAGCCCCAGAAGCTCTCCGATGAGCCCTAGAAAAGACAAAAGGCTGAAAACCCTAAAGCCCTTAGATCCCGGAGCCCTACAACAGCCCCCAACCCCTCCCCTCCCCCCTTACAGTTGGAGGGAGGGGGAGGGCTTAAGCCCCTCGCAGGCCAGTCGTTGACTGGGAGGTCGGTCGCACCCACGATGGGCCTAGTGCCACTGCAGACCTCTAACCCTCAAAACCTCCTGAAGCCCCTGAGACGGGGCGTACCACCGGTAACAGAAGAAGTTTCTAGGCCATGCGGCAAGGGTGGATTTGCCGAATTGGACAGCACGGCTGGGAGAAAGGTGTTCGACAGACTCCATGATCGGGCTAGGGCTGCTCTCCGCACCTGACGAAGCTTTCGAGCCTCTTCTGCACCCGAACCTTCACAGCATCTGCGCCATATTCCAGCTAGCCCTAAACCCTAAACCCCCAAACCTCAAAGCCTAACCCTAAACCCTAAACCCCTTAAACACCTTAAACCCCTTAAACCCTTGAACCCCTCAAGACCCCCAAAACAAGCCCTGCAAAGCCAGGACTGGCTCGACCCCGACCCTGGTCCGCACAGGTGTGAATCCTCTTGGTAGCCCAGTGGTACACCATTTGGCCCTGTTTGTTTTGTGTTCCAGGTCCCGTTACTAAAGTAGCCAACCCCAAAAGGGACGCCAATATAGACCCTAAACCCTAAACCCCCAGCGGAGGGCGAAACCGTATCCAGCTGAAAACAAGAAACGAACCCCCGGAGTTCTGGACCAGGGCCTTCGTCCAGGGCTTTGAGGGCACTGGGGCTTTTTTGGATTTTTGTTTTTTATGTTTGGGTTTTGTTGGATAATCGTTTTGGGGTTTAGGTTTTTTGGGCTCTAGGCTTCAGAGTCTTTGCCGAAGTTTGCGGGGCTTGGCATTAGCCAGGCCCTAATCACTTGACCTAAACCCTGAAGCCCAAGACGTATAAACCCCAGACCCTAAACCCTAACCCTAAACCCTAAACCCTAAAGCCCAAGTAAGCCCTTCGAGCCCAGTTGAACAACCCCACAAACAACCCGCGGGGCCCAGGTGACGGCAAGCAAGATGCATCTCCTTGGTTCGGACTTCGAGAGCACGCTGCTGCAGTGCCCGTCTGGGTGCATGGGGTTCAGGGTTAAAGGATAAGGGTTTAGGGTGTAAGGTTTAGGGTTGAGGGTGTGGGGTTTAGAATTTAGGGCTTAGGGTTTGGAATTTAGGGTTTAAGGCTGACGGTTTAGGTAGTGGCCCGGGCAGTTCGCGCTTCCCCCGAAACCTGAAACATCAAAATGGCCCAAACCCTTAGCCCCGAACCCTCAAGGTTTAGGGCTTGAGCCTTGTTTCAGCATCCGGGGTCAACCGAAGCCCTAAACCCTAAACCCTAAACCCTAAATCCTAAACCCTAAACCCTAAACCCTAAACCCGCCTCCAAGCCTTCAAGCCCAAAGAGTGCCGGGCGAAAGTTTGGGGGTCAAGGGGCTTATATAGGGTTTAGGGTTTAGGATTTAGGGTTTAGGGTTTAGGGAACCCCGAAAAGTCCGCCCTTCCACCCCCTGAGCCTCTGAAACCCCTTAAGCCCCTCCTGCCCATACTTAAGCTCCCTTGGAAGCCCCTTTCAGCCCATCAAACTAACCCTTTCAGGGACTCGGAAGCCCAAAATAGGCTTTTGGGGTTTCAGGATCTAGGGTTGGGGGGTTTAGATTCAGGGTTTGGGCATTTTTAAGCTTTAGGGATCTCAAGCACAAGAGGTACATCGCGCCTGACCAGCTTCCTGTGGAGTACGGAGGAACCAACTCTTTCCAAGGCACAAATCGGGAGGGGGGGAGAGGGGGGTGGGGACAGCCCTTACCCTAAACTCTTGACACAAAACCCGTCCCTGCATACTCCCTTCGTACTATCACTACACCCTAAACCCTAAACCCTAAGCACGGGTACCTCCATCATCTGCA
The DNA here is from genome assembly GCA_905221605.1 of Symbiodinium natans. Classification (NCBI taxonomy): domain Eukaryota; class Dinophyceae; order Suessiales; family Symbiodiniaceae; genus Symbiodinium; species Symbiodinium natans. The sequence goes on along the minus strand of CAJNDS010000091.1, from coordinate 38,246 downwards.
GGAACACCTGAGTGTAAGCCTACCGACTGGGCAACAAGAACCCCATCTAAAAGAAGTCATTGGGGTTGTAAAAGCAAACCCTAAACCCTAAACTCCAACGGCCCAAACGGTATTGGTGCAGGCCAAGCCGCCTTCCCAACATCAGATACGCTCAACTCCACACCCTCATCAAACCCTTTCTTGAAAACTACCCCCTACTTGGAGGTTCAGGCTACTTATAACCCAATTGTAAGTGTAGCTACAACCCACTTCTAAGCCCTTTGACTGCCCTAGCTGAGTTGTAATTGGGTTATAAGTGCAGTGATAATTGCGTTGCTAAGTACTATGAACCTCCACGCCCTAAACCCTAAACCCTAAACCCTAAACCCTAAACCCTAAACCCTAAACCCTAAACCCTAAACCCTAAACCCTAAACCCTAAACCCTAAACCCTAAACCCTAAACCCTAAACCCTAAACCCTAAACCCTAAACCCTAAACGGCCCTAAACCCTAAACCCTAAACCCGAAACTCCTCCTTGTAGTAGGGGTTCTACAAATCTCTGAGCTTTCGCCCCGGCAGGTTTGAACACCCAGCGCACGCTCCAGGAGGTCGAGAGCCCCGCCTGCAGGGGTTTTAGGAATTTGGGGTTTAGGGTTTGGGAGTTTAGGGTTTGGGATTTTAGGGTTTAGGGTTTAGGGTTAGGGTTTAGGGTTTAGGGTTTATGCTTTAGGGTACGTTCAGGGCCCTAAACCCTGCACCTCATACCCGAAACTGCTTGTTAGGGCAGAGGGTTCGGGGTTCAGGGTTTCAGGCTGAGTTTGCTCACCTCTGTACCGGGCTGGACTGCAAGTTCGTAGTTCGAGGTGATTGGGTGTAGCCTGAGCACTATAGGGTCTAGGTTTTAGGGCTCAGGCTTGGGGTATGACTCGCAAACCTTCTCATCTAAAAGGTTTGGTCTCTTCAGGCCACGATTGTCATGTTCGGGAGAATAGTCCTGTCCATGTTTGATTTGACGTACGTGAAGGAGGCAACGCAGACTTGCCGGGAGTGCTAGATGAGTCCCCTAGCCCAGAAGTGCGACCTACCTGCTTAACAAGGACGAACCAGCCGTCAAAGAAGAGCACATGACACGTAGAGGCTCCAGAAATGATCCATCATGTGCAAGCCCTTTTGTCGGGTCTGCCGCGTTTCGGTGATCGACATTCGGGCCCTCCAAGGATAGCTTCGGATACCTCAAACCCCACACCTAAACTAAACCGGAAATCCTAAACGATAAACCAAACAGCGTGACACCACCTGAGAGTTCTACCAGAGTGAAGCTGCAAAGGAGCAACGTGCCTCCTAAATCCCGCGAAGCCCCAAACCGTCTGATGTTGCGTATTGGGCTTGCAGGCTTACCTCTTTATAGCTCCACCGAGGCACATCAACCCTGGGCCCTACAACAGCCTTGCAAACCCATGCAAACCCTACAGCCCAACGCCAAGGAGCTTCTTTGCGACCTTCGAAGATGCTGTAGAGGGACTTCCTGGGCGCAAGTCTCGTGACCGCATGCCTGTGGACTGTTAGGGCCGCGAAGGCTAGTAAAGTTAATGGCTGGGGTCAAGAGCCAGGGTTTAGGGTTTAGGGTAAGTTCTTCATTTACGAGGGTTCGAACAGAAGAAGAGTTGAGACCTGTTTGAATTCTGGTAGACAGCTTTCTGAAGCAACCATACACCCTAAGCCTGAACCCTGAACTCTAACTCTAATCCTATAACTGCTCAACCCCAAACCCTAACTCCTGAACCTAACCCCTAAACCCTAAACCCTGAACTCGAAGAAACTCGTGCTCGTCCGTATACCCAGGTCAAGCTCCACGTCGCTGAAGCGAGCTTCGCGAAGCCGTGCTGTCGCTCTGCTTCAGTGTTCCGGGGTTTAGGGGTCAGGATTACGGGATGAGGGAGTAGGGATTCAGGGTGACACAGCTGGGATTCAGGGGGGCTGAGGGTTTTGTGTGCTTCGCATTTCGGTTTCAGGGCTTGTAGTACTTGGTGTGGAGGGTTGGCTGGGCCTTAGTGTTGGGCTGACAGTGGCGTAGGGTTTGCGCTGTGTCTGCGGTTGGAGTTGCCTGTTGAGAGCTGTACGTGCCGGATGGCTTGCCAGCAGGATCGCCTGGCAGTCTGCGTACGTTGGGATGTGTTACAGCCCACTGCTCCTTGCTTGTTTTGCCCATGGTTTGGTTTTTGGGCGCGTTATAAATTATTATTAGCCCTGAAACCTCAACCCTAAATGCCAAAAGCACTACATGAACAGGCCCTTCAAGTAGCTTAAACACCGAAAGATATGCACGTTACTATGTCAATGTAGCTAGCATTCAGGCATCGCCACTACTACAGAAGGCTTGCCAATAAATTTTCAACCTCATGACCAGGAAGTTTTTGAGGAGGGTCCGACTTCTAGTACTACCATGGAATGAGGCAATGCAGAGCCTAGATGATTACCAATCATATCTCCTTCTATTTCCCACATAGTGACAAAATGCAAGCTCAAAAGCCGTACCTGATAGGAAGGCTTTTGCTGCCTACTTCCCCTAAATCATAAACCCCCAAAACCCTACACCCTAAACCCTACACCCTGAACCCCAAGCCCTATTGTGAACTCTGGCCTATTGAGCTGGGGCCTGTGGGATACATTGGCGGCCAAGCTTGAACCAATGCCCAGCTCTTACTTTAATGTTTTTTTCTGGTTCTGGGTTCCTGTCACAGCTACTTATACCTAAAACGTATGGTCTATTCAAAGCAGGGCTTAGTACATGTATATATTCACGATGGTAGGAACAGAGTTTCCAGACCCGAGCAGCTCAAACCGATTTGGCACAAAACTTTATTTATCCCCGAAATAACTGAACTCCTGTCTCCATGAAGAAGCATGTTGTTCTTTTTCATGTGCATCGGGGTTTACCCCTAAACCCTAAACCCTAAACCCTAAACCCTAAACCCTAAACCCTAAACCCTAAACCCTAAACCCTAAACCCTAAACCCTAAACCCTAAACCCTAAACCCTGAACCCCTTCCTAAGCCCCGAAACCCTAAACCCAAACTTGTGATCAAAGGGCTCCCTTGGGCTTACGAAGCCTCGGGAGCCTCAAGGGGTCCCATGCGACAGGGAGTCCTTGGGGTTCATTAGGGTTTAGGGTTTAGGGTTTAGGGTTTAGGGTTTAGGGTTTAGGGTTTAGAGCGAAGGGACTGGGTAGGGAACCTTTAACCTTTTTGGTTGTATAGAACCCTACTAGATTTACAAGGTTTACCTTTTTGTACGAGGGTATTCAGCCCCTAGGGGAGTTGAGGGTTTCGGGGTTTAGGATTTCATGGCTTTAGGGTCTAAGGTTCATTGAGTTTCGGAGTTTCGGGTTTAGAGTTTAGGGTGGGTCTATAGGGTTTCAGGCTTGATAGGGTTGCGGATTTTTGGGTTTCAGGTCCATACATGGAGTCACTCCAGGGCCTCCCTAGCAGAACACTGTAGCACTCCTTTTGATGCTTAGTCCGGGGCACCCCGAACCCAGAAAATGCACAATGCACCATAACGGAGCTGTTTACCGTCTAGGGTTAATGGGAGGCTGTAGGGTTCAGGGCTTAGGGTCGGAATGCTGATTTCTGTCAAACAAGAACCTGAATAAATGCCTAAGGAGCTTGACACAACCAGTTCTGGTACGTCTTCCTTTCCTTGGCTGGTCGCGCTGCTCTCCATCTTGCTTGCAGCCTGGCTTTGTTCGTGTAGGGCTCAAGGCTTATCGGGTTTAAGGTTGTAGCTCAAATAATTCAGTGCTTGAAGGCAGCGAGTTTGCAGAAAGTCGGGTGTAGAGTTCCCTAGCCTCTAAACTGCCCAATGGACATCGGGCTAGCCCCTTATACGATCCGATGATAGGAAAGCTTGGACCCTAAACCCTAAACCCTATGGGGGGGAGGGGGTTCTACTTGTCGGAAGGGCATCATGAAGCACGATGGTGTAGAAAAGGTTGAGGGACTTCTCTGGTCCAGAGTTCCGGCTAAGGGTTTAGGGTGTTGGGCTTGGGGCTTAGGGTTTTGGGTTTAGGGTTTAGGGTTAGGGTTTAGGCTTAACCAGGGTTCGGAGTCTAGGGTTTGGAGCAAGGATCCCTTCATAGGGCCCTCGACAACCTTTTTTTGATCAGATAACTCAGCCTCAGTCCATCCCGGAAAGCTTCAGTCAGAAGCCCTTGCCTGCAAGAACGAGCGCAAACCCCTAGACCCAAAAACCTTCAACCCTAAAACCCTGAACCCTTAAACCCATGACTGTAGGGTTGAGGGTTTAGGGGTTAGGCCTTAAGGCCCAGAATTCAATGACTGAAGAAACCCACCCCCTCCACCCTTAGCCGCCACTTCCTGCAAGCTTGGCCGAGGTTCTCCTGTGTCCGTGGCTGGGTGGCTTTTCTCTTTTGTAGGCTGGGGCAAAGCCCCAGAACGTCAGTGCAGGGTTCAGAGGTTTTACGGGTTTTGGGGTTTAGGGTTTATAGGGTTTAGGGGCGCTCAAGGTGATGTATCTTCATGGGGAACGACAAGAACCTTATAAGATCCTGAAACCCTACCCTACAATGCTGATAACCATAACACTAAACCCCTAAACCCTAAACCCCAAACCCTAAACCCTATAATTAAACCCCTAGGTACAAAGGCAGGGCTTGGGGTGCTTAGGTTTGGTACACAGCCGGGCGCCCTTTCGACGAGCCAACGCCGCTCCCACCGAAAAAAAGCAGAAGCAGTAGCAGCCGTCGGAGCTACTGGGGGGTTCTTGTGTGCTTTTCAAAGTGAGGTTAGAAGTGGGGTAACTATGGTATGCTATGGTTATCGCCTTCTTTAAGGCACTTAGAACCCTACTTGTAAGTACCCACAGGTTCCTCCAAGTGAGGGCCCATGAGGGGTTTAAACCCTGAACCCGAAAGCCTCTTAGGGTCCACGTAATGCTGCGAACTGCTTCTTACATCGATGTAAAAAATAACAGCTCACAGCATTACCAAGAGAGTGGATGTAGTAGCTTTGGGGTTCCACCACAAACTGTATGGGCACATGGAGTGCTGCATGGAGCTGAATTATTGTTTGTGTTGGGAGCCATGATGTCCAACGGCTTAAGCCCAACTGGGCTCTAAGTAAGTTTGAATCAGGGAAGATGAGCCCCTTGCACTACAACCCTAAACCCTAAACCCTTAACCCTTGTACTACATTGCTTGTGGTTCAGCGTGGCAGAGCCTTCCACCCACATTCCCGTAACCCAAAACCGAGGTTCGGCTTCCAAAGGTGCTAGGGTTTAGGGTTCAGAGTCTAGAGACTCTAGGGTCTATGGTTTCGGGTTTCGGGTTTAGGGTTTATAGAAATTGTCTAGGGTTTGTGTGCGGAGTCTTGTCGGGTTTTGCCGGGTTTTGTGTTTTTTGCTTTCGCTGAAATCTTGCCAACTTCGTTTTGGGTGGTGTTGGGAGGTTTGGGGTGCCTTTTGGGCTTCCTGGTGCCTTTGGGGCCTCCTGCGGCCTTTTCGGGCTTCCGCGCTTTGCTGGGGCCTTTTGGGTTGGGGCCTTCTGGGGTCTTTTGCCGAGCCTGGGGCCTCCTGGAACCTCCTGGGACCATGCGGGGCCTTGTAGCCTTTCTTGGTCAGTTTTAACACGGGGAAGGATGAAGGATTATTGTACGAGCTGCTCGTAATGAAACGCATGCAATTTCTATTTATCCTGGCCATGAGTTTAGGGTTCACAGTTTAGAGTTTGGGGTCCAGGGGGGTTATGGTTTAGGGTTTTGGGCACTCTTCCTACTTTGCTGGGGAACCTCATGAAACCCCAAAAGGCGCTTGAACCCTGGTTTGGTCTTTTCACTTCTGGTTTTGGGCGTTTAGGGGTTAAGCTTGAGGGCATAGGGTTGAGGGATGGGCCAGCCCTTTCCAGCATGCGTGGATGCACAAGTTGTCCGACGCGCCCACATGCACAGAGTTGCTGGACAAGAGGCCACATTCACTTTTTAACCCTAAACCCCAAACCCTAAACCCTAAACCCTAAACCCTCACATTCATGCCTGCTGAAGTATTATTCTTATCCACTCTCACCGATTCTCCACCTTGTGAAGCACCCCTGAGCAAACCAAAAACTTAAGGGCCCACCAGGGTAAGCTAAATGATACATCCTCGGCATCGGCGCAAGATTCAGGGTGGGTTTAGGGCTTAGGGTTTAGGGTTTAGGGTTTAGGGTTTAGGGTTTAGGGTTTAGGGTTTAGGGTTTAGGGTTTAGGGTTTAGGGTTTAGGGTTTAGGATTCAAAAGTTTAGGGTTTAGGGTTTCAGCTTCGCATCCTGGGCAGCTGCAGAATGCTAGACAAGCTCTCACATCCTTGGACCCTCCAGCCTAAGCTAACACCAACAGTAGCCGCTTACGCTCCCCCTTAGTTGTCAATGAAATACGAAGCCATAGCCCTAAATCCCCCAAAAGGCGGAACCCCAGAGGGTTTAGGGCAGGGTTTGGGGAGATCTCAGGATTGCAGTAGCAAATTCTTCATGTGGATATACTCAAACCTAAATCCAGGCCCATGAGCTTAGCGAGCCTGAGGGCTTATGAAGGCCCACGAGCGAGGGTCTAGGGTTTAGGGTTTAGTGTCAAGGGGTTGTCCCTTAGCATGGTCCCTGAAAAGGTGAGATTTGATGGTATTGGGGACGAGGCTTTTTGTTCGGGTTTAGGGCCCAGGGTTTGACACTTAGAGTACTCTTCAGTTCTATACGGGAGGTTCTCTAAATCATGGTCCATTCTGCGAATCATGTTCATGCGGAGCCTTAAATGTAAGGTACCAAGCAAAGGTCCATGATTCAGGGAATCCCACATATGCACAAATCCTACACCAATACTCAGATATTCTTAAGTCTTAAAACCTAAACCCTACTAGAACCCTCGCGCTCCAAGTATGGAGAGGCTCACACAGGGCAGAGCTTCAACGATCTCAGGGGATTGGGGTTTACGGTTTAGGCCTTCGGGAACCCTAAACCCTAAACCCTAAACCCTAAACCCTAAACCCTAAACCCTAAACCCTAAACCCTAAACCCTAAACCCTAAACCCTAAACCCTAAACCCTAAACCCTAAACCCTAAACCCTAAACCCTAAGCACTGCGGCTTCAGAAGGTCTGTGGCTTCACATGGTTTGGAACCTTCCATATTTGGATCTTCTGGGCAGGAGATGCTACTGTGTGGTTCAGGGTTCAGGGTTCAGGGTTCAGGGTTCAGGGATTAGGGTTTAGGGTTTAGGGTTTAGGGTTTAGGATTCGTGGGGCCCCTTTCAGGTGGAAGCCAATGCCAAGAAGCTGGAGAGGCACAAGAAGAGACAGAGGACCGTGGCTTTTAACTCACAGCCCTAAGACGCAATGAGGCCATTGATGCCTTTTGATGGTTTAGGGGGCCTTCGGGTTTGGGGTGGCTCTCTAGGGGAATGTTTTAACGTTAAGACATGGCACTTGGGGGGCTAGCTGGTTGGGGGGGGCTATAAGGTTGGAGGACGCTTCTCAGGGTGCGCAGCCGCTTTGGCCTGCAGGTTCAGGAAGTTATTTGTTAGTGGGATCCCGAGGCCTAGTGCCATGGCATCGATGACCGCCGACGAGCTCCGGGCCGAGATTGAGGCCACCCGGCGTGAGGCGGAAGCCGAGGAGGCGAGACTCGAAGAACTCCGAGCCGAGACGGAACAGGCAAGAGAGCGGCGGAATCTGCGAGCAGAGCTGCACTTGGCGATGACACGGCGACTCCGAGCACAGAGGCGCAATGATCGTGAACAAGGCTTGAGACGACGCATGGACGACGGTAAGTATGATAATAAAGATGTACCTGCATATCCCAGAAAACACTCCGTGCTTCATGCAAGTGGTGGAGCAAGCACACATTGTGCGGCCACGGTCGCCAGGGGCGAGTACGTGTGGAGAATCATTGGCTGTTCCTGGATGGAAAGCATGCTGTGGCAAGAGTATCCGCATGATGACTTTGACTGTCTGTGGTCAACGCCGTTTGATCTTGGTACGGAGACATTCCATTTTGCTTACAACCCTTGGGCCGGGCGGCCATTTTCTACTTTTCTTTATAATTCTAATCGGGACGATGATGATGATGATGATGCTGATGATGATGAAGGTAATGACTTCTTTGAAGGCGATGATCACTATGGCATAGTTTCTGATGATGATTCTGATGGCAGTTCAATTGAATGTGATGAAGGTCATCCTAATCAGTCTTGTTGGGGATCAGTTGCCATTGTGCCCAGTGTGCCATCTGGGAGAAGCAATGTTCTGCTTCGGTACCGCATCTATGCCAAGGCACAGAATGGGGAGTTCATGCAGTGGGGGGAGACGAAAGATGTCATTTACAACAAAGACGCATTTAAGCCAGATCTCTACATTGGCCCGGATGTGTACTGGCGGCGGGCCAATCCGCCGGCAGTCTTGGGTATCTTCGGGCTTAGCCACCAGGAGCTGCTGCGGTCCCAGTGGGTGCAGGACGACACGCTGACCTTAAAGTTCGAGCTGGAAGTCCGTCCTCAGGGAGGAGCAGAGTCCAAGCCTTGGAGCCTTGCCACGAAGGTCCCCGCCCCGACCCTTAGCCAAGACAACCGCGCACTCTTCGAGGAAGGTACCTGCAGCGATGTGACGTTCAGGGTACAGGGCGAAGTCATCCAGGCACACTCGCAAGTTCTCTGTGCCAGGTCCGAAGTTTTCAAGAAGCAGCTGGGGGCGGGAATGCAGGAGAGCGTGTCGAAAACCATCGTAATCGAGGATTGCGATATCACCACTTTCAAAAGCTTCTTGCAGTTCCTCTACACTGACTGCTTCCCCGATCTCCAAAACTTCTCAGGGACCGCAAGCGAGCGTGAGAATGGGAGCAGCAGCCCACAGCAGTCTCTGATGCAGGCTCCTTACTTAGCCAATAGTTGAACTTTAAGCTTTTTGGGTTTCCTTATTTACTAGTAGTAGGAACAATAAAGTTACCTGTTTCTCCCCTTGGTTATTGGAGAAGTAAGGCTCTCTTGGCCGTGAGCCACAAATATCAAGTCGCTCGGCTTCACGGGTGGTGTGAGGCGAAGCTCTGCAGAGAGCTCAGCGTGTCACAGGTCTGCAGCATCCTCTGCCAAGCGTACCTCCTCCAGGCCAAGGAGCTCGAGAAGGCTTGCATCTCCTTCATCAAGGACCACACAAGTGAAGTGTTCACGCTGCCGGCCTATGCTGAGTTGGTTAAGAAGTGGCCTCAGATCGGATTAAAGGTCAGCCTCTTTTCGGCCGGCGTGTCCGAAGCAGAGGCAGCAGCAGCACTGAATGCTTTGGAGAATCCGCAGGAGCAGCACGCAGAGCGGGCCAGAAGCTCCGACACATAAACTCTTCATGCTTAGAGCGTGTACTTGCTGCATGGTCAGCACGTACACGCCTAAGCACACGCACAGCTTTGAACGTGAGCCCGGCATCAGAGCTGCGATCGAAACATGCGCCGGGCTCCACTGGTGGCTGGGGGTGGGGTGGTGGGCGTGGGGTGGGGGGGGCGGGGGGTGTGGGGGTCTAAGTTTACGATAATCTTCTTATCCACAGGTGTATCCATACTTGGGGCATAACCCTTGGAGACTTCAGTTCAATGGGTTCTGAAACACTGCATGGGTAGTTCTGTTGCATTGAGTCTCTTTTTGGGCCCCCGCACAAAATTGACCTGATTGAGGGAACGACCTACATGTTCATTCAAATCCCTGAGTTCTTTTCGCCTCAGCAGTGAGCAAGGGCGGTAGCAGATGTGGTATTGCGAGTCCGACAGCTTTCGCCTCCCTTCATGGAAGTTTTTCCTGAAGCCGTAAACCCCCACCCTAAACCCTAAACCCTAAACCCTAACCCTAAACCCTAAACTCTAAACCCTAAACCCTAAACCCTAAACTGCGAAAGTGGCCGCTTGCTGGTCCCTGCGAGGACAGGGCGGCAAGCTGCCGTCCATGAGGTGCCTCCGGCGCTCAGCCGTGGCTTTGATTGATGACATGCTTTCCTGATCCAAGCATCGGCTGAGGGAAAAAACAAGCTGACTGCGCACTAAACCCTAAACCCTAAACCCTAAACCGCCAGACCCGAAACTCCATGAGATCGCTTTGGGTTCCTGGGCCTGCTTGCACTCGACTGCTCGGTCTACACAAGGTTGGAAGCAAGTATGCAGATGCTTGAATGCTTCTCCCGAAGTTCAGAGGTTGCAGAAACTTTCGGAGTGGTAGTTTCGGGATTGGGAGGGGGGTGGGGTTAGGATTTAGGGTTTAGAGTTTAGGGTTTAGGGTTTAGGGTTCAAGGTTCCTCCTTTCTTGAATCACTGGACATTTGCCTAGGGCCTAAGCGTTGGCTCCGGGGACCCGTCGGGCGGCTTCCTAGGGTTGAGGCGGTACTTTGCCGTTAAAGCCCTAAACCCTAAACCCCAAACCGTAAACCCTAAACCCTAAACCCTGAACCTGGGTTTAGGTTGTTTCGGGCCTCTTGCTTTGGGTGTAGGAAGTTTCGGGTTCAGGGGGCTGGTGGCCTGCCGAAGTGTGGCGCGAACAAGCTGAAAGCGGGCTTATGGCTTAGGTAATTACGGGGTTTATTAGGGGACGAAGTGAATCCTAAACGGGTTTATGGTTCATGCACCTTAGTAGGAATTATAGTCGTATCGGTATATGACCCTCATTTTTAGGGTTCATTTGGTCCCAAAGGTTAGGAGGAGCTCATGCAGTAGCGTCTAGGAGTGGCTTCGGGCGATCCCGCCCCCCACCCCCCCTCCCCCCCAAGGGATGCAGCTTCACCGATCTTGGCTCAGAACTGGGCTTTATTCTTTTGGGGTTTGGGGTTTCGGGGTTTAGGTTTAGTTTTAGGGTGTTTGGGGTTTAGGTTTAGTTTTTGGGGTCAGGGTTTGGGTTTTGGTTTTTTTTTGGTTTGGGGTTTGGAGGCTCAATTCCTACGGCTCCTGAGTCTAGGGTTGAACCTCTTGAGTTACGTCAACCCTCATCCTGCAGTAGAAGTCGAATACTGGACCCTAAGCCCTAAATCGTGAAATTCCTTAACCTTACACTCCCAAGGCCCAAACCCTGAACCCTAAACCCTAAACCCCAAACCCTAAACCCTGAACCCTGAACCCTAAACCCTAAACCCTATATCCCAAACCCAAGCTGCAAAATAGCCCTTACTGCTGATGGGCCGCCCTCTTGCTTGTCGGATAAGCAACTTCCAAGCCCTGCCTCCCAGGAGCTGGGCTTGGTGTTTAGGGTTTAGGGTTTAGGGTTTCGGGTTTAGGGTTTAGGGTGTCGGATTCAGGGTACTTCTCACGTACGGTTATATGTACCCTAAGAGGCTGTAAGCAGAGTTACCCTTATAACTATGAACCTCCAAGTTGGGTTTGGTCTTAGGGACGGGTAGGCGCCCTCAACCCTACTGAAAATCGGAGCCCAAGAGATGCCCTAAGACACTCAACGCCTAACCCTATCAAGGTTTGGGCTTAGGGTTTTAGGGTTCCAGCGACCACTACGAAACCCTATACCCTAAACCCAAAACCCCAAACCCTAAACCCTAACCGATTATGTTGGGGACTCCAGCGGTGTCAGGGCCCTGGATACAGAGACTGCTTTACGTTTGGGCCTGTTTGTTTTTTTTTTTTTTTTTTTTGGGGGGGGGGCCTCTTGTTCTGCAATTCTAGGACATGAGCTACATGTAGCAGAGTCATTGCAGATAGTACATCTTTCCATTCCGTGCTGAAGAAAGCCCAAATTTTAGATCAACACCTAACCATACTGGTCCCCCGACTCCCCTGTTGGCGAGTACGAAGTCCTGAACCCAAAGCCGCGAGAAGAGCAGCCCGGTTTGTAGGGTTTTATGGCTTCCCATTTTTCAGGAGCAGTGCTTGCCGGCACGCATCCAGCAGCTTGGTGCGGAGTCTGCAGCATTTGAGGCCCCCTGTGGCCCCGGAGAAAGTCGACGCACTGCTCGGACCGAAGCTGCTTCTTGGAGAGCGCATACTCTAAGGCCCAAACCTTTAGGCTTCAAAGGAAGACAGGCGGCAATCCAGCGAAGTGCCCTAATCGCTCCTGCAGCCAACTAGGACGTGAATTGCCTAAGCAACGAACCCAATGTCAATGTCTGAGCAGCTTAACTTCCAAAGAGCTTCAGCGACTTCAGAAGCGAAGGTTCACCTGGAGAAGGAGTCCTGGGCAGGTGGCTCAAGTTCTGCAGACACTGAAGAGGAGACGTCGTGCGGATCTGGTCTGTGAGGTGCTTCGTGCCCTGGACACACGGCCGTGAAGTTGAGAAGAGCACACGGCGCTAGACTTCATCCTGTCAACATACATAACCTCAACCCTGAATCCTAAGCCCTACACCCTAAACCGCAAACGCTTAATTCGGGAACCTGCTCCCTGCACCAGCCACGAGCGTGTGAGGGTTTGGGGTTTAGGGATTGGGCTTGTTGCACGATTTGCTCCGAGGCTCAAACACCAACAATTCCACTGGGAACCTAGCAGGGCCTAGTGAGTTCGAGTCGTTTGGGGCGCTTAGGGTTCAGGGACTACAAGGCACTTATAACTCCTGGCTTCCTACTAAGAACCCTGCCAACCCTAAACCCTAAACCCTCAACCCCAAGTTCTTAAACCCAACCCCCCTTGGCTCCTCAGGAAGAGGCTGGGATGAAGATCCCTGGCCGTCTATGAGGGCTTCAAAGTTTAAGACTTTACGGGTTCAGGGTTATTTGGGGGTTTAGCCCTAAACCCTAAAGCCTAAACCCGAAAGGGCTTCGCCTGGGCTGGCTCTGAGGAGCTCAGCATTTCGGGATTCCCACTAGGGAGGCACACAAGCGTAGCTTCTTAAGAGGGGGTGGGGGATCCTACAAACCCATGAAGACCTCAACCCTAAAGCACTACACCCTAAACCCCTAAACCCCTAAAACTCTGAAACCCTAAACCCTAAACCCTAAACCCTAAACCCTAAATCGACAAAAGCCTTCCAGACAGCGAAGGATGGAGCTTCCGTACTACTCCCTGGGGATGAGCGCATGCGCAGCAGTAAGGCTTCTTGGGGTCGCACCTAAGAGAGGTTCAGGGTTTAGGGTTTGGGGTTTGGGGTTTGGGGTTTGGGGTTTGGGGTTTGGGGTTTGGGGTTTGGGGTTAAACCCCAAACTCCAAACCCTTTCCGTCTCCGTCGTCGCCACCAGTCAAGGTGGTGGCAGCAAGCCTTGGCACCAAAGCTGCCTTTGGTGTTTAGGCTTTTTGTTCGGATTAAGTGTTGAAAGTTTAGGGGCTGAGATGAAAGGTTTAGGGCTTGGGGTTTCGGGCTTCATGTTTGGGCCTCAAGGTGCAATTTGAGGTTTGAGTGCTTAAGGCTCGGGGGTTGGGACTTAAGTTTAAGGGTTTAGATTGTAAGAGCCACCCAGCTTGCTATTTGTGGGTTTGTCTAAAGCAGCTCCTACATGGACTTAGCCATAGCTTGGGTGGTGTGTTTGGGATTGGAACGTTCAGGTTCCCTGAACCCTAAGCTCCGAAAGCTCATGTTCAGGGATGCTTTGGACCCTAAACCCTAAACCCTAAACCCCAAACCCCAAACCCCAAACCCCAAACCCCAAGCCCCAAGCCCCAAACCGCACAAGACCCCAGGCACTGTTCAACTCCATTCCGGCAGCTGCCCTGAAGCCCAGCATCATCAGCTATAGCGCTGCCATCAGCTCCTGCGAGAAGGCTCGGCTGGGCTCGAGCGGGTTTGGGGCTTGGGGTTTCTTTTTTTTTTAGGTTTAGGGTTTAGGTTTAGGGTTTAGGTTTTAGGGTTTAGGGCTTAGGGTTGTTTGAGGTTGAGGGTGGAGGATTGAGAAAAAGGGTTCAGGGCTACCCAAAAAATGTGATCATAGGACACTGCCTCGGACCCCTGGCCCCTAAGGTGGTACCCTTGGATTTTGGCGGGGCCCTTTTTCAAGGTCCTCGAGGTGTTTAAGGACCGTATTAGGAGGGAACCTCTCAGGGATACGTCCCTAGGGGTGCAAGCCTTCATCCCTTGATATGAGCCGTTTTGGCACCCATATCTGTGAATGCACGAAAACATGGGGGCTTGGATCGACCCCCCAGTCGATGGGTGGCCGGGCCCCTTCGAAGAAGTAGGAGGTTTAGGCTCTACAAACCCTAAACCCTAAACCCCAAACCCCAAACCCTGAACCTCAACCCGAAACTGTCGGAGGGTCTAGGCTGGAGCTCAGGGCTTAGGTTTAGGGGCCTAGGGTTTAGGGCCTCCGCAAGGCTTAAACCCTGAACCCTAAACCCTAAACCCTAGACCCTAAACCCTAAACCCTTCGCCAGGTGGGTGCGTGGCAGCTGGCACTGCACCTCTTTCACAGCATGCTTCAGGCAGAACTCTGCCCAGATGTGGCGACTTTGGTGTTGAGCGGGGTTTTATTTGCCTTAAACCCCTGAAGCCCTAAACCGTAAACCCTAAACCCTAAACCTAAACCCTAAACCTTTAACCCTAAATCCCAAACCCCTACACCCTGGCCTCTGACCCTCTTAAAGACCCCGAGGTTCACCCCTTCTCCCCCATAGATTCGCGTTTTCAGCACTTTGAGGTTCATGGAACTTAGTAACCCAATTATAGCTGTACTTATAAGCCAGTTATCGTACCGAAGGGGCTTAGAAGTGGGTTATAACTACTGATAATTGGGTTCTAAGTTATAAGTACCCTGAACCCTAAACCCTAAACCCTATGAACTATAAGCACCCTGAGCCTCCAAGTAAGGTGAACTACAGTGCAGCCATCAGCTCATGCGAAAAGGGGCAGAGATGGCAGCCGGCGTTAGAACTCTTCGACGGAATCTGGGTTTAAGGTTTAGGGTTTAGGGTTTAGGGTTTAGGGTTTAGGGTTTAGAGTTTAGGGGACTTAGGGTTTAGGGGACTTAGGGTTCGCAGAAGCCCAGGAATGCTTCTGGCCCAACTCTCCCCAGATGTGATCAGCTACGCCGCTGCTTCTTGGAAAGCCCAGCGATGCGCATTTCCCCTTGTCTTGGGGTTTGGGGTCCAGCTTTCGGCTGTACTTCTTTTGATGCCCATGCTTCAGTCCTTCATGAATCGAACCACCCCACACACTCAGACACACACAGACACACACACACACACACACACCCACGCACGCACGCACGCACGCACACACGCACGCACGCACGCACGCACGCTCGCACGCTCGCACGCTCGCACGCTCGCACGCTCGCACGCTCGCACGCTCGCACGCTCGCACGCTCGCACGCACGCACGCACGCCCACGCACGCCCACGCACGCCCACGCACGCCCACGCACGCCACGCACGCCCACGCACGCCCACGCACGCCCCGCACACACGCACGCACGCACGCACACGCACGCACGCGCACCACGCGCACGCACGCGCACGCACGCACGCACGCACACACCACGCACGCACTCACGCACGCACGCACGCACGCACACACGCACCCACGCACACACACACACACACACAGACACAGACACACACACACACACACACACAGACACACAGACACACAGACACACACACACACACACACACACACCACACACCACACACCCCACACACGCCACACACACACACCGCCCACACGACACACGCACCACACGCACACACGCACACACACACCGCACACACACCCACGCACGCACGCCACGCACGCACCACGCACACACACACACACACACACACACACACACACACACACACACACACACACAACACACAAAAAACAAAAAAAAAGCTGGTTCTTCGTAGGGAATGCGGGAATTAGGTACCCTATATAAGCCCTTAAAGGGGGTACATAAAGGGGGACATAGGGTACCTCATTCCCTCATTACCGAAGAGGGGGGGGGGGGGGGCAGCCAGGAAAACCATGGTGCCCTTGGTTGTCATCAAAGCTCCTTGCCCACCGAGGCCATCAGCTCTGTGAGAAGGGCATGCGCTGGGAGATGGCCCTAGAACCTAGGACCCAGAGTAGGCCCTTGTTCCCTTTTTTTTAGGGTTTAGGTTCCCTATAAGCCCCTTTGAACCAGAAAGGGCACCCTCTTTTTTCCTAGGCTACTCATGGGTCTAGGAAACTCTTCGGGTCCATCTCTGGCGCGCAGCTGAGCCCCAACGTGATCTGCTACAACACGACCATCAGCTCCTGCGACTGGGACCAATGGGGCCCTTATGCCCAGTGTTAGGGCCAGGTTCCCTCATGAAAGCCCAGTTTCAAAAAGGGGGGGGGGGGGGCTACCCTAAGTAACCTAAGTCCCCTAAGTACCCCAAGTACCCTAAGTACCCTATGTACCCTGTATCCTAAACCCTGCCCTTGTTTCTCCTAGCTTATTGCTTTAAGACCCAGGTGAAAAAGCTGGGCAGTGGCAGCTTGCCTTACATCTCTTCAACGCCTTACCTGGCGCACGGTTGGCTCCCGACGTCATCAGCTTCAGTGCTGCCATCAGCTCCTAGGCAGGGTTTTTTTTTACGGCTGCCATGCGCATCCCAGACTCTTACCGTGTCTCTGAAAAAGATTTGGCTGGCGCGTAGGCTGTGCCAGATGCAGGGCATACTCTGGGTGCTTGGTTAGGTACTGCTTTAGGCCTAAGAGGTCGGAGCGGTGTACTTGTGAGGTAGAAGTGAGATAATCGCGGAAGGCTATCAAGGCTGATTCCTCTACTACTTCCAACCAGTATCGTTGAGGGTGCCCTCTCCGAATGCCTTTAGTGAACTTGACCCTATCCTTAATTGCAGGAGAAAAAACCACATGATGAATGGAGCTTCTGGGAGGGAACTGCTGGCTTATGGGCTCTTTCCAATACTGTTCTATTTGTGATGTGTGAGAAATATGAGGCCTTTATCCCTATACAGCGTCGCAAATGCTGGTGGTACCACGCGTCGATTGTTTTTAGATGCCCGATTTCAAGTGTCAGAGAATCTAGGCCATACATTAGGCTAGGGTGGATACCACTACTGCACGTTGACTCTACTTCGCCATAAGGGCTGTAGTTTCATATAAGCGGCTTTCGCCAAAACTTTATGTGCCTGGATTGCTGTATTGGCTACTGCGTTCCAGGAGATTTGTGCCCCCAGGTATTTTGATTGCGGTGTACACGAAACTGTCGTACCATCTACAAATGAGATTGTTGCTGGGGATTCTGGGCGGATTAATAACTCCGTTTTTTCCGGGTTGAGAACCATGCCGTACAATGAAGCCTCTACCTGTACCGTACGTAGTAGTTCTTCAAGTTGCGGCGGTGTAACTGCGAGGAGCAACGTGTCGTCAGCATACTCTATATCGTAAATTGGCTTACCTACTGACCACGAGTTCGTGGGGACTCCATGGCGTAATAACCTAGTGTCGATGTCGTGGAATAGTACAGTCATAACCATGATAAATAGATAGGGGCTGAGAGGACATCCTTGCCGTATACCCGTATGCGGTGTAGCCGTGGTCGCGTCGCCGTGCATACCTTTTTACCGTGAAGGTCGGATCTGTGTAAATGTCTATTATGATGTCTGCATAGTGGCGTTGTACTCCGAGCCTGCCTAGCGCAATGGCCATGGCGGTGTGGTCGACTTTATCGAAAGCCATTCTCCAGTCTAGGAAAAGTAATTGGAGGGAGGTGCCTGTGTTGATAGCTAAATCTTGCGCCCTGCGTAAAATGAAGCTAGGCCGGGTTTAGGGTTTAGGGTCTAGGGTCTAGGGTCTAGGGTCTAGGGTCTAGGGTTTAGGGTTTAGGGCTTAGGGTTTTACCCATGAACCTTCAAGTAGCTGGGAAGGTGGCAGGTTGTGGGTTTTGTCGAACTCTTGAAGATTTAAGTTGGCTGAAGGTTTATTGGGTTTAGTGATGTGTTGCTTTATTTGCCTAGAAGTCATTGTTGAAAAGAACCTTCTTTAGGAGTCTTTGGTCCGAGGGGTTTCTTGAGTAGGTTGGAACATAGTTGTTATTCTTAATTGTGTATTGCCCTTAATCCTCTACATCATCAACAAGCCCCAAAGCCCTATAAGCCCTTTAAACCTGTAAACCCTACAAACCCTATAAACCCTGTAATCCCTATAAGCCCTATCAGGCCTATAAACCCGACTAAACCCCAGACCCTAAACCCCAGTTTCTGGTGCTTGCAGCCGAGGCTCATGTGAGAATACTGCAAACCCTAAACCCTAGGCCACAGTTTCCGGTGTCTAAACCCCTAAACCCCTAAACCCCTAAACCCCTAAACCCCTAAACCCCTAAACCCCTATACCTCTAAACCCCTACAACCGAGGCTCATGTGAGAAGGTAGCGAAGTGGGAGTTGGCGATTGGACTCTTCGGCTCCCTTCAAAGAGCCCAAATCGATCCCGACGTCATCAGCTGCTCGGTAGGCCCTGTCAACAAGCTTCCAAATGCTTATCCCGATTTTGCCCTTACAAGGAAGAATGTTTGGTGTTTTTTTGGGGGGGGGGTTCTGAAGCAATTCGTAGATATGTTTCATCTGGGTAGTTCGCTAAATTAGGGTCCCTTTGGGGGTCCCTTTTTAAAAGGGTGCCGCCTTGTAACGCGTACCCTCAAAAAGGGCCCCGAGTTTAGGAGACTACCCCTACATATCTTCCCTTATTGGGCTGATTCGGGATATTTGTTTCAGAGGGGTTTAAGGGCCATCCTAGGCTATGGCGCCAGCATCCTCTCTTGTGAGGAGGGCGGGGAGAGGGAGAGGGCTTTCGAGCTCTTCTACTCGATGCTGAGTGCTCAGCTCAACCCACCGGTCATCCTCTACAGTGGCGCAATCAGCTACTGCGAGACAGGCTATGACACCAGCGCAAAGAGGCTTGCACAGAACGGGAGATAGATTCTCGTGCTTCGCCGCAGGACATGTTCCAAGCCATTCTCGTATGCCATGCGCTTGCGACCCATACTTGATTTTCTGTCATGAGGGCGTGTTTCTTGCTGCAACTTTGCTACGAGACCGAGAGAAGTTCGCGCTGCCCTCTCTCTACTGCTGGTCCTCGCGGAGAAACCCACAACTCCCACGTCGTCATCCTTCGACAGCTATGTGAATTTGGCGGAGATGCACCTGTGGTAACGCGACTCCCGGCTCTCTTCAGCGAGCTGGCACGCGTCTGCATACGGTTGACAAGACTGCCCGACATAGCTTCAGACAGCGTAGTTATTCGTAGAACTTCCTCAAGGCTCTTTAGGGCCTACAGGGCCGCAGGGCCCGTGCTGCTGCCAGGAGACAGCTTGCTTGGCGACCCCTTGAAAGGAGAATCGCCAAGTCTGTCTGTCTCCTGGCCGGATCGGACCCTCCCTCTTGGTAGCCCAGTGGTACCATTTTCCCTTTTTTAGGTTCAAGGTTCCCTTATAAAGTAGCCAACCCGAAAAAAGGGTGCCCTTATTGTAATATGGTTACTGGGCTACCAACTCCTACAGACGGACCATGCTGCTCAATGAAGATGCGATTCCCAATAGGGGGGGGGGGGGGGGTTAGTTGGCGTTGGCCTTGCATCGCCCTATGCACGACCCCAGCCCTGATTGGCCTCGTCTGGCGTAGGGCCCGGGTTTATAGGGTTTAGGGTTTAGGGTTTAGGCGGTTTAGGGTTTAGGGTTTAGGGTTTAGGGTTTACAGGATTTAGGGTTTTGGGTGTAGGGGTTTAGGGCTTAGACGGTTTATAGGGTTTGCGGTTGAGTAGGGCCCAGGGTGTAGGGCTCCGTGGGGGCGATGCTCTCGAATCTATGGAGTTTAGGCCGGCTTCGACAGACTCTCCGTGCTTGAATACAAGCCTTCTGCCGGCTTGGTGCTCAGGGTCCCGAACCCCAAACCTTAACCTCAAACCCTACACCCTACACCCTCAACCCTGCAAACCCTAAACCCTGTAAACTTGGAATTGCGGCTGCCGGGCTTAGAGCTCATCAGCGCGCTAGGGGCAGACATCTGCGCACTTGAGAACTGATGACTTGCAGCCATACGCCTGGCTGTGGGAACAGGGTTTATAGGGTTTAGGATTTAGGGTGTAGCGATTAGGGTTGAGGGTTGGGGGGTAGGGTTGTTGGGTTTATAAGGGTGTAGGTTTGGGTTTTCTTATCGCGAGGACTCCGCTCATGTCTTGAAGTCGTTTCCTTGCAAGTTTGTCGCGGCTCGAGTGCAAAGAGCTCGGAAACCAAATCCGTAGCATGTCATGGACACAGCCACAGTTCAATTGGCAGGGACAGGAGAAGCAAGAGCGAAATCATGTACCGCATTCTGCAAACGCAATTTACACCGATTTGGAATCGGGAATCTCGAGTCATCATGACCAACTGCGCTTGCATGCCAGTGTCCTCCACCTCTTTGCTGGTCCTGTGGTCATTGACTGCGGTTTTTTTGGTGGTGTTGAACTGTTTTGGATCACAGTTGTCTCCTGCGAAGCCCCTGGATACGACATTCCCACGCACTGCGAATTCCACGCTGGCACTTGTCGACTCATATGGAGATGCGGGCCGGTTCTGGTACAAATCCTATGAACTCTTCGACGTCCTCTTGTCCCTTCTCTTACAGAGCCTAAACACTAAACCCTACACCTTAAACCCTGTCTACAAACCCTTTAAGGTGGATATAGGGTGCCTTCCCGAACGAAGATCTTAGGGTAGCTATATGTGCCCCTCGTATGGTCCCTTACCGCCTTATTTACAGGGTTCTGAAGTTTGGTCTCTGGTATAACAGGGGTATATCGGGTGTCCCATTTTGAGGGCCCTCATGAAGGGACCATGTAACTACCCTAAGAGAAGAACCCGTAAGGTTCATTCCGCCCTAAACCCTAAACCCTAAACCCTTAACCCTAAACCCTAAACCCTAAACCCTAAACCCTAGAAGGTTCATTGCGACCTATGGAGCTGCGTTGTACCTCTCATTTCAAGCACTGGCACCCGATCGGATCGGAGGCATTCTGAGAGGGCTCGTCCCTGGGTTGGCCTTTTGGGGCATTTTTTGTGCTTCTGATTGGGTTTAGGGTTTAGGGTTTAGGGTTTAGGGTTTAGGGTTTAGGGTTTAGGGTTTGGGGTTTGGGGTTTGGGGTTTGGGGTTTAGGGTTTAGGGTATAGGGTTTAGGGTTTAGGGTTTAGGGTTCAGGGTTTAGGGTTTAGGGTTTAGGGTTTACAGTTTCGGGCCTAGGGCTTAGGGTTTAGGGTTTAGGGTTTAGCCTTTTGGACATTCTCTGTGTTTCTGACTGGGTTTAAGAAGATCAGAATATGTTTACAGGGCGTAAGGGTCCAAGCCAGGTCCTGGTAACGGTCGTCGCAGACTTTTTGGAAGATGGAGCAGCCGTGGCCCTCTGCCTCACAACCGACAAGGGGGACGATGCTAGCTCGACAAGGTACCTGCTTGCCACCATCTCCGTTGTCGCAACCGCAACCAAGTTTGCCGGCTTCACCATCTGTTTCCTGGCCGTGGTGGTTCTGGCTGTTGGCCGCAGGCTTTCGGGCAGCGGATACGAGGCTCTTCCTGCCAAATCCTCCGCGACCTGACCCCGCTGGACAGCGACGGCCATGTGGCTGGTGGGGCATGTCGGTGGTGATGATGCACTCGAGTTCAGGATGGATGGATCCTACTAAACCCTAAACCCTAAACAGTAAAAGCCCTAAACCCCTAAGTTCCTAAACCAGTTCGGAGGCCAAGAGCAAGTCTGGGGTTCGTCTTTGGCGTTTTCAAGTTCTTGGATGCAGAAGCAGCTGTCTGATTTTGCGATAGAAGCCTGCCTCCACGGGAACATGCCGAGTCACCCAGCTACTTACGGGTTTAGGGTTTAGGGTTTAGGGTCTTGGAGGTTCATGGGTACATATGGGTGGTTGTCAAAATTGTGGTCCCTTTTTGGATCCCCATTATAATATGGCACCTAATATGTAGGGTACCCCAAAAAGGATCATAATTTTGACAACCACCCATGTGAGCAAGGGTCAAAGCTATGGTATTTGTGGTCTTATCTTGGTAGGACATTTGCATGCCGAAGTGTCAAAAACCCTGTAAAGCGACGGGCAACATTGTAAAGCGACGAGGAACACTGAAAAGCGCGCGACCAAGGCCCGACGTCTAGAGTTTTGGCGGTCGCTCATATGGTCACTTCTCTTAATTCTGGTCCCTTTTGGGCTTCGGGTTTTAAATAGGCGGCCCCTAGTACAAGGGTGCAAACAAAATGACCATACTTTTGAGAACTGACCATATAAGCAGGGTTACAGGTACCCGAAATAAGGCTGTAACCAGAGTTGCCCTATGTATAACCCTACCTGTATATGGACCCAGAAGACTCCAAGTAAGAGTTTAGGGTCTCGATTTTTGGGTCGTCGCAGGGAGGCCGGCGCCCTACATGCTGAACCTCGAACCCTAAACTCTGCAGACACCAAGCCCCGAATAAAACCCACGTTTTGAAGCTTAACTTCGGATCAGGGCTTGTGAGTCTGTGGGGCCCCTCAACCCTAGACCCTAAACCTGAAACCCTTAACCCTAAACCCCAAACTGTAAACCCTAAAACCCTAAACCCTAAACCCCGAGCCGAGGAGTTGGTTGAACCCATATCCCAGCTAAGACACCATGCTTACTTGGAGGTTCATGGTACTTAGTAACCCAATTATAAGATTTATAACCCTATTAGGGGTTGGGGTTTATAGGGTTAGGGTTAAGGTTTAGGGTTGAGGGTTTAGGGTTTAGTGTTTATAACCGTACTTATAACCTAATTATATCCCTATAGGGTACTTAAGGGGCTTACAAGTGGGTTATATATATATATATGGTAACCCCCCCTTCCCTCCAAAACCCCACGTCTCAGGTCACCAATTCGCAGATTCGCAGATTTGTGGCCCCAATCTGCAAATCTGCGAAACCTCGAGAAACGCGGATTCGCAGATTCGCAGATTTGTAGCCCCTAACCAATCTGCAAATCTGCGAATCTGCGAAACCTTGAAAAAACGCAGATTCGCAGATTTGTAGCCCACAACCAATCTGCAAATCTGCGAATCTGCGAAACCTTGAAAAAACGCAGAGTCGCAGATTTGTAGCCCCCAACCAATCTGCAAATCTGCGAATCTACGAAACCTCGAGAAAACGCAGATTCGCAGATTTGTAGCCCCCAACCAATCTGCAAATCTGCGAATCTGCGAAACCTCCAGAAACGCAGATTACCAGATTTGTTGGGGCGTGCAAATCTGCAAATCTGCGAATCTGCGTTTTCTCGAGGTTTCGCAGATTCGCAGACTTGAAATCTGCGTTTCCTCGAGAAAACGCAGATTCGCAGATTTGTAGCCTCAATCAATCTGCAAATCTGC
>CAJNDS010000091.1:0-10000 GCA_905221605.1 Symbiodinium natans | reverse complement strand
AGGAGGTTCATGGTTGCCTATAAGTAGGGTTATAAGTATCCTAAATAAGGTTTAAAACCATACTGACCCTACTTATCGCCATACTTCTAAGCCTCCCAGTAGGGTGTGGGGTTTGGGGTTTAGGGCTCTGGGTTCAATATGGGGTTTGCCAGAATAGGTGTAATCCGAGACGGGGCTTCCTATTTGGACGATAAGTGTGTTGGGGGCTGAGAGAAGGGTTTCCTGGGTACAACCCCAAATCCTAAACCTTAAACTATGTAGCATGTCTGACCAGCCATTCTTTTCAGGCTCTCGAGGTTTTCACCCTTATTCTGTTCCCTAAACGCCAACCCCAAAATCCCAAACGCATCGACCCTTCAATTCAAGCGCACAGCATTTCAACCAAATGAATTCCCCCTAAAGCCCCTCAGCCCTAAACCCTCAAGCCCTAAACCCCCCCCCCCCCCCCCCCCACAAAAAAAAAAGAAAAAATTAGATCCTAAACCTTGAGCCCAAAACCCTCCAGGTCTTGCAGAGTTTGAAGAGGCAGAGGCGGGCCAATCAGTCTTTTGAACTGCTGCTCAGCTGCTATGCAGATATCTCTTGCCCTAAACACAAAATCCTGAACCTGAACCCTAATTTTCTAAACCCTCAACCCTGAAAAGTTGTGCTTGAGTGGGGTTCTTTACGTACTGTTCAAAGTGATAACTCTTGCTTCAGAATCTAAGGCTTTGAGTTCCCTAAACCCTAAACCCCAAACCCTAAACCCTAAACCCCGAACCCTAAAACCCTAAACCCGAAACCCTAAACCCCAAAAGAGGCCTTAAGCCTTCTAGGCCCTCTTTCTGGTCTCAATATCGACCTCGGAGCCCCACCGAGAACCTCTTCGGTACACCCTAAACCCTAAGCCCTAAAGCCCAAAACCCTGAACCCTTCTACGAACTAAGTCTTAAACTCTGAACCCTAAACCCTTCTAAGTCCTAAACCCTAAGTCCCAAACCCTTCTAAGCACTCAGTCCTAAACCCTGAACCCTTCTAAGCACTAAGTCCGAAACCCTGAACCCTAAACCCTTCCGAGCACTAAGTCCTACACCCCAAACTCCGAACCCTAAGCCTTAAGCTCCCAAATCCCAAACCCTAGAAAGTAGGTTTAGGGTTTAGAGTTTAGGGTTTAGGCTTTAGGGTTTAGGGATCCTAAGCCCAGTAAGGATACATGCTGCAAGACGAGGTGGCGGAGGCAAGCTCGCTCCCTGACGTCTTCGTGTTGATAAGAAAATGTTGAAGGGGGTTTGGGTGCCAAGAAGTTTGAAGCCGACAGCTTTTGCTTTTGAAGTCATGCCGAAAACTTCACTGCTCACGTCTGGGTGCCCCTTTGACACAACAAGTTTTGACCGACCCCTAAACCCTAAACCCTAAACCCTAAAAGATGTGGTTTTCGTTTTTGGGAGGCCGGTGCGCGGCTTCCCAGGGCCTTTTCGGCCTCCTGGGTCTTTTGAACCTACTTGGAGGTTCATGGTTTCTTATAAGTAGGGATATAGGTAGGACAATCCTATGGTTATAACCTTCGGAAAGGGGACTTCTAACACCCTGCTTGTAAGTACCCATGAGACCCTTCCAGTACCCTAAACCCTAAACCCTAAACCCCAAACCCTACAAACTCAGGATCTGCCGCACTATTCCATCGGCATAAGCGCCTGCAGGGGGTCGAGCTGGTGGCAGGGCGCCTTAGCACCTCGCCTCATTGGGAGAGCTTTTTAAACCCTAAACCCTAAACCCTCCTCATCGGAGGAGCTTTTTGAAAAGGGGAAGGTGGGGTGGAGAGTTTTGTTGCGTGACAACGTGTTTTTGGGATTTAGGGGCTTACGGTTTGTGAGTTGCTTTAGCATTTTGTGCCAGTGGAGTTTATAGCAGAGCTTCGGGCCTATCTTGGAGTAAGAGCTTTGGGTTCATGTAGGTCAGACGGAGCACAATCGAGATTCTGTTTCTGGGCTTCCTCTTTTGATCTTTAGGGGCACCGGTTGTTGGACAAGAGAGGATCTCTTCTACTCCATCCCGGACGCCCAGCTGGTGCCCAACGTCATCAGCCACCTGGGCGAGTTGGGCTTGGTGTGTTGACGGCTTCGGGTTTCTGGGGCTTACGAAAGGGTCTTAAGGGGAGGGGGTTCTAGGAACCTTAGGGAACCTTAAAGAACCTTAGGGAACCTTAGGGAACCTTAGGGAACCTTAGGGAACCTTAGGGAACCTTAGGGAACCTTAGGGAGCCTTAGGGAGCCTTAGGGAGCCTTAGGAGAATGGGGAGTGTTCGGGAACCTTGGGTTACCTACCGTTCAATCAACTCCCCCTCCAGTAAGAACCCTATAAGTTTAAGGCCGCAGCTTCGCAACAAGACTGGTCCTTCTTGATTCAAATCGGGCTGTCTGGGACTGAAGGGTACTCTGTAGTTCACCTAAAATCCATGACCCTAAACCCTGCACCTTAAACCCTAAACCCTAAACCCTAGAACTTAAACCCTCAACCGTCAACCCTGGACCTCAGAACCCCAAAATCCCAACCAAGGCTACAGCGCGACGATCAGTGCCTGCGAGAGAGGTCGAAGGTGGGATCTCGCCTTGCTTCTCTTCGGAGCCTCGCTAGGCCCGTTGGAATTTGCCTATTTCCCCTAAAATGCGTTTAAGGGTTTAGGGTTTGGGTTTAGGGTTTTGGGTTTTGGGTTTTCCGTTTCGGGTTTCGGGTTTTGGGTTTCGGGTTTTGGGTTTAGGGTCTAGGGTTTATGGAAAGTTCTATTTGGGGTTTTGTGGGTTTTTTTTTGGGGGGGGGGGGGGGGGGGGGGGGGGGGGGGGGGGGCGGGGGTTTGGGGGGTTTTGTTTTTGCTTTTGCTGAAATCTTCCTGGGGCCTGCTGGCACCTTGTGGGGCTTCCGGGGGGCCCTGCGGCCGGGGTTGGGGCTGCGCTGGCAGCCTTTTTCGGCATCTTTCGGACTTCTTTTCTCATTTGGGGTCTTTTTGGGTGCGTGTGTCCGCTTTTGTTACACTGTGAAGGATGAAGGAATATTGCACGAGCTGCTCGTAGTAATGAAATGCATACAATTTCTATTTATCCTGGCCTTGAGGGTTTAGGGTTTAGGGTTTCGTTTAGGGTTGAGGGCTAGACAATTTTCAGAGGGTTTTCAGGGCCGGCCGAGGAAAGATGCAGGGCGCCCAGCTGGTCCCAGATGTCCCGAGCTACAGTGCCACCATCAGCTCCTGCGAGAAGCTGGGTACGCTCTTAGGACGTGTTCTATTTGCTCTTTTGGGGTTTAGGGTCTAGGGTCTAGCGTCTAGGGTTTAGGGTTTAGGGTTTAGGGTTTATCGAATTTGTATAGCGTTCAGGTCCGGAGTTTTGGGCGGGTGTTGAGCGAAAGTTGTTTGGTTTGCTTGTTGGGTCTTGGGCGGGTTTTGGGCGCAAGTTCTGGGTGAAAGTATAGACATTGTCTAGGGTTCAGGTCCGGAGTTTTGGGCGGGCTTTGGGCGAAAAGGTTTTTGTTTGCTTGCCCTTGAAGCCTTGTTTAAGTTCAACTTTTTGGGCCTCTTAAGGCCTTTGAAGCCTTGTGTTAGTTGAGATTTTGGGCTTCTTCGGGTCTTTGAAGCCTTGGTCAAGTAAGTTGTATACTTTGCAGCCAGGGGCGTTTTGGATCAACTTGTTTAGATGGTTTTTGGAGTTTTGTTTGGGGACCGGGTTTTAAGTTCAGAATGGTATGACATACACTTTCTATTTATCTGGGTCTTGAGGGTTTATTAGGGTTTAGGGTGTGGGGTGTAGGGTTTAGGGTTTAGGATCAGACCCAGAATATTTTCTAGGTGGCTTAAAGGGGGCCCAACCGAGGAAAGCTGGGCAGTGGCAGCTCGCCATCTTGCTCTTCGCATCCATGCAAGAAGCACAGCCCCTTGGATGCTGAGTAGGAAGAACCTTCTTCATTTTGGACTTTTTGGGGTTTAGGGTTTAGGGTTTGGGGTTTTGGGGTTTAGGGTTTAGGGTTTAGGGATTCTTTCTCAACCCCAAGGCTCACTCCGGATGTAATCAGCTACAGCGCGACCATCAGCGCCTGTGCGTCGGAGCGTCGGGTGCAGTGGCAGCTGGCCCTGCAACTCTTTGATGAGATGCTGCAACACCAGCTGGCCCCCAACGTCATCAGCTACAATGCTGCCATCAGCGCCTGCGAGAAGGCAGGGCAGTGGCAGGTGGCTCTGCAGCTCTTCGGCGTCATGAAAGCCACGAAGCTGACCCCTGATGTCATCAGCCACAGCGCAGCCATCAGCTCCTGTGAGAAAGGCGGCCAGTGGCAAGCGGCTTGTCAAGTCTTTTGGGCCATGCGCGAAGCGCGGCTACATCCCGACGTCATCAGCTACAGCGCAGCCATCAGCTCATGCGAGAAGGGTGCCCAGTGGGAGGTGGCCGTGTCCCTGTTGCACTCCATGCCTTCGGCCAAGCTCCTACCCAGCATCGTCACCTACAGCGCCTGCATCAGCGCCTGCGAGAAAGGGGAGCAGTGGCAGCTGGCACTGCACCTCTTTGCCGCAATACCAAAAGCCATGCTGACGCCCACCCAAATCAGCTACAACGCCACCATCAGCTCCTGCGAGAAGGGGTCGCAGTGGCAGCACGCCTTAGAGCCTAGGATGCCCAGCGTAGTACCCTGATTCCTCTTCTTTTTTTTTTTGGGAGGGGGGGGGGGGTTAGGTTCTCTTATCAACTCCTTTAAGCGGGGTAGGACACCCATATTAATCCCTAGACCTTAAACCTTAAACCCTAAACCCTAAACTTTAATAAACTGGGCAAGCTAGGAGCTCTTCAGCGCGATGCCGGAGGCCAAAGTCACCCCGAGCGTCATCAGCTACAGCGCCGCCATCAGCTCCTGTGAGGATCCTAGGTCTAACCCTCAACCCTAAACCCTAAACCCCAAACCCTAAACCCTAGACCCTAAACCCTCTTGTGGCTCTCTTAAACAGGGACCTTGTTCAGAGGGTCTATATCCCATAGGGTAAGGGTCCCCCTAATCCTATCCCCCAGAGGAGGGCCGGCAGTGGCAGCTTTCCTTTCGACTCTTCTACGAGATGCTGGCGGACAAGCGTCCGTGCTGTGGTTTGGGAAAGTGTTCAGGCATCCCTCTGTATAACGTCGTTTATGTACTTTTTTGGGGCCGGTGCATTGAGCTTCTTGGGGGACAAAGCACAAAGCCCCAAACGAACCTCGTACATCCAAATGGGGGTTGAATTGGATTAATTGGTACATTCGTCTTTCAGGGATGCGGATCAAAAAAATAGGAGGAAGAAAAAAGTTTATTCAGGATCAAGAAAAATTTATTTAGGATCAAAAAATATTTATTCGGTTCTTCCGCTGGAGAGCGGGAACCGGAGGGAGGGAGGGAGAAAAGGAGGGAGGGAGGGAGAGAAGAAAGGGCGGAAGGACGAAAGGACGAAAGGAAGGAAGGAAGGCAGGAAGGAAGGAAGGAAGGAAGCAAGGAAGCAAGGAAGCAAGGAAGCAAGGAAGCAAGGAAGCAAGGAAGCAAGGAAGCAAGGAAGCAAGGAAGCAAGGAAGGAAGGAATAAATCAAGAAATCAAGAAAGAAAGCAAGAAAGAAAGAACAATGAAAGAAAGAACAAAAAAGGAAGCAAGGAAGAAGTCGTGCCAGCTTGCTTCAAAGCATACGCATCTTTTCGAAACCCATTATGCGAGCATTGTGTTTGCAAATGGGGGGCGGGGCCCACCCCAACAACCCCCCGCTTCATTGAAGTCGTGCCAGCTTGCTTCAAAGTAGACGCGTCTTTCGACGCCTCTGATGCGAGCCTGCACCCCCAAACCCCCCGTTTTATTTTAAGTCGTGCCAGGTGCTTCAGCATACTTTCGAAACCCATGATGCGAGAATTCTGTTTGCGCAAGGGGGGGGGGGGCCCCCCCCCAACCCCCCGCCCTTTTTCAAATCGTTCTGGCTTGCTTCAGAGTATACGCATTTTTTTGAAACTTCTGATGCCAAGATGCCAGCATTGATTTGCAACCTCTGGAAACACAGAAATGCTGCTATTTACAGTATGTCCAGCCTCTGAAAGCGCAGAAATGCTGCTATTTACAGTATTTGCAGCCTCTGGAAACTCAGAAATGCTGCAGTGTACAGTATGTCCAGCCTCTGAAAGCGCAGAACTGCTGCTATATACAGTATCTGCAGCCTCTCTGGAAACTCAGAAATGCTGCTATTTTCAGTAGTTCCCACATGAATGCTGTATTTTTTCGGTATTTAGAGCTTGCGAACGGCCAGAAATGCGGCATTTCTGAGCGTTTACAGCCTCCGCTCCGCTTGCAACAAGCTTTCGAAGCCTTCAGCAAATCATTTGTTGATCCCAAATAAGTTTTTTTGATCCGCCTAGAAATAAATTACTTTTTGATCCCAAATAATTTTTTTTGATCCCCTACCCAAAGCGTCTTTCAGGAGGCTACTTCATAAAGACCAACAATAAAGGCAACAATGGCAACAACCACAATAAGAGAGTCAAAGGCCCAGTGTTCTGGGCAAGTCCCAACCCGCAAGGTGTTAAAGTCATGCTAGGGCCTCATCTGACGCGAAACCCTGGAGCCTAAACCCTACCTGTTGCCCAAACACCCTATTTTTTTTCAGGGAATACATAAGGAAAACCATGAGGAAATCACAAGGGAAACGCATACAAAGGTAGGTTTTTCTGGGCTAAACCCTAAACCCTGAACCCTAATGCCAGACAAGGTTAAGTCCCAGCCTGATCCTCTACCGCAGTGCCATCAGCCACTGCGAGCTGGGTGGGTAGACGACATGGGGCCGTCCGCCTGTGTCATTGTCCAAAGCGGCTGGGGCCGTCCATCGAGGCATCCGCAGGTTCGAGGTTGAGGGTGAAGGCTTGGGCGTTGGTGGCTGCAGCAACGCAAGCCTTTTTGCAAATATTACGGCTATCTATTTATTCCACAGGGGGCTTGGTTACAAAATGCTTTGTAGAAGACCCAGGAAAAACTTCGGGTGTTCATGTTTGTTACCCCTCACTGTTCGTACCCTTAACACCCTCAACCCCTTAGCTAAGGTGTAGGGCGTAGGGATTGGGCCCTCAGCCTTCTTGCCCTAACACCCCAGTTATACTTGGAGGTTCCCGGGTACTTAGTAAACCAGTGATAACTGTACCTATAACCAATTATAACCCAATTAGGGTATGTAGTTAAGGGGCTTATAAGTGGGCTGTAACTACACTTATTATTGGGCTACTAAGTACCCTGAACCTCCAAGGAAACAAGCCCCAACAAGCCAGGAGACTGCGACAAGCCGCGCTGGCCGTGGAGAGCCTTCTAGCTGGCACCCCAGCCGGCCTTTCCCAGTTTTCCACCCTAAACCCTAAACCCAAAACCCTAAACCCTAAACCCCAAGCCCTAAACCCTAAACCCTAAACCCTAAACCCCAAGCCCTAAAACCCTAAAAGGGCGTCCCAAGTTCGGAGGAGGGCTTGGGGGCCTTGAGGATCGGAATTTTCGACGATTAGTCCCCTCAAAGAGCTCCAGGAACCCTAAGGCTTCCGAAGTATCAGGGGCGGGTTGGGTCGCCCTTTGAAGGTTCCATTCTTACGGGGTCGCCTACTACTTTGCATCACCTCCAAGCAAGGCTGTGGGGGAGAGGGGTGTAGTTAGGGCGGGGGTAGTACAGGATCCCATACTTGGGCTTTTGCACTTGAGTGTTGCAAGTTTAAGTTCTGAATATCCTAAACCCTAAAACCCTAAACCCTAGACCCCAAGCCCTACATATGGGATTCAGTGGCTCGGGTTTCTGGCTTTGGGCATTCCCTTGTCTCTCATTGTGGGGCTTTTGACTCCAAGACCCGAACTTTCCAGCACCCCCTTGTTCTTAGGAGGGAATGAGGGGGTTAGGGCCCCGGGCCCCATATATACCCTTTAAGGGATTACATGGGGCCCTAATTCCCGCATTCGACACTAAGAACCAGCCTGAATATGCGCCTTTAGGGAGGCCACGTCTCCGAGTAAGCGACAGTACAGTGTTCTGGGAAAGCCGAACGTCGAACCTCTTCCGAGGATTCTGACGAGGTCATTTTGGTACTCGAACTGTTCGGTTGAGGGTTGAGGGTTGAGGGTTGAGGGTTGAGGGTTGAGGGTTTAGGGTTTAGGGTTTAGGGTTTAGGGTTTAGGGTTTAGGGTTTAGGGTTTAGGGCCTAAGGAACTCACAGAAGTGCCGGTGTGGCTTCTTCCAGGCCGTCGCGGACTATCGGCGATATGCTGGTCCTTGAGGCATGGGTACTCAGTTCCGCGGCTGCAGAACTTTGCAGAAGCTTTCAAGAGATATTTGCTGTTGCAGTGATGTGTAGGGTGTCAGGTTCTGGATGCTTGAGCCAACCCTAAACCCCAAACCCCAAACCCCAAACCCTGAACCCTAACCCCCTTCGCGTGCCCTTCGAGGCTCTGTTTGCTGGGCGCAGACTTCAATGCCCCTTCGAGGAGGCACGAGGCCTTGCAGCTCTCCTGCACACCCTGGTTTAGGGTTTAGGGCTTAGGGTTTAGGGTTTAGGGTTTAGGATTTAGGGTTTAGGGTTTAGGGTTTTGGGTTAGGGCTTAAGGGGCCCTAAACCCTAAACCCCAAACCCTAAGCGCTTGTGCGTGCAAGTGTAGTCTGCGAGGCTGAGGCAAAGCATGTGCAGGGCCTGCACGGCGAGGGCGAGGCCCAGTCTCTCAGTGTCTCAGCCAAATAGAACCACCCGGAACCCGTTTAGGTTTTGGGGTTAGGGTGTAGGGTTTAGGGTTTAGGGTTTATAGAAATTGTGTAGGGTTTGTGTCCGGAATTGTGTCGTACTTTGTCGGGTTTTGCCAGGTTTTGTTTTGTTTGGGTTTTTTTTGGCGATGGGTGGGTCCGGTTTCGGGGTACGTTATTATTGGGGTCCTTATTTTTAGGCAATCCTACTATTTGGGGGACGATATTGGGGGTCCCTATGTTCGTAAACTCCCATACAAGTAGGGTTGTGAGCAGCCTGATTTTTTAAAGGTTGTAATCACAGTTTACCTGCTTACAACCCGAATTACACTCAACCGTAGGCAACCTATTTATAGCCCTACTTCCAAGTACCTTGGGATGTTCCCCGTAACACTTATTTCTGACAGTCCTTAATCGGGATTACAGTACGTACCCCCTATGAAGGACTGTTAGAATCAGGGGGAACATCCCAAGCCCTTCTCCGAAGTACCCATGAACCTCCAAGTGAACCCTCGACCCTCAGCCGCCTAAACCCTAAACCCTAAACCCTAAACCCTACACCCTACACCCTAAACCCTAAACCCTAAACCCTAAACCCTAAACCCTAAACCCTAAACCCTAAACCCTAAACCCTAAACCCTAAACCCTTTCGGCTTGGCGCCGGCCGAAGGATGGAGGCTGCAAGCGGCGCCAAACCAGCCACAGCCGCTGCCCGGAGACGCACGGAAAAAAGGCCTTCGGGGGTTCTAGGGGGATTTAGGGAAACCCTAAGTCCCAAAACCCCAAAAACCCCCAAAACCCCAAACCCCCTCCAAAAACCCAAAATCCCAAACCCCAAACCCCCCAAAACCCCCAAAGCACCAAAACCCCAAAAACTTCAAAACCCCAAGACCCCAAGACCCCAAAACCCCAAGACCCCCAGACCCTAAACGCTACACCTTCCAAGGGCCTACTTTCCAATGGGGTAACTGGAGGTGTGCAGTGTAGTTCTTGCAACCCCGGGTGCTGCGCCACTCTTGCAAAATTATAACTGACCAGAACCTGCCACGAAGCTTAAAGTATTCTAAACTGGGTTTTGGAGAACTATACTTTCATACATTTTGCTGGTTCTGGGTTCCTGTGAAAGGTACTGATACCTAAAAAGTATATACTTTGTTTCCAGGGTTTACTCCAAAGTAGGATAAAGCTATACGCCATCTTCCCGTATAATTCGATTTAGCCGCCGAGTACCTTTTATCTATCTTCTCGTATGGACGCTCTGCATGTTGTTTCTTTGGATGAAG
>CAJNDS010000090.1:0-233240 GCA_905221605.1 Symbiodinium natans | reverse complement strand
CCAAGAATTTCAGCGGGGCTCTGCAGGACTCACAGCCATGGCTCCTTGAGGTAGAGTGCGCACATATTCTTGCAAATTATCATGCTTGATCATATAAAAACTAGACAGGCTTCTCGGCTAGCAGGTGTGCCGCGAGTCGCGCGTCGGAGGCATCTGGCGCTTTGAGCTCCAGGCACAGGGCGTTCATGGGCGCTCACGCTTTTGTAGCTTCTAGGGCCCATGGAGTTAAGGGTTTATCACGGGCGTGTGTTTTTTAGGGGTTTTCATAAGGGCTTCTGCTTGGAGCCATGTTTAGGTGGCTCGGATGCTGAGAGGGATCCCTGCCATTGAGTGCTGGGGTTCCTTGCCGCTCCCCCCCAGACCAACATCTAAAACAACATACTGCCGCTATACACCTGTCTGTAGATGTATAATATATATATATATATATATATACTGATATTGATACTGATACTGATATTGATATCAGCATGTATACTCCTTTATGCAATTCAGATGTAGACGAGCCACCAATCGCCTTCGAACTGCGGGAGCTCATGGATATTGCCCGAAGTTTTCGAGTTTCATGGTCCGGTTGTCGGATGCCTTGCTTAGAACGCATCCAGGCCCTCCGCAAAACCGGTACCAATTCTAACTTTTCTCGGCTTCGGCTTTCTAAGACTACTCGGGCAACTTCGAAAATGCCTGAGGCAGGCGGCGATCCAATCGAGCATGCATGGAATGCCTGGCTGACGGCGCACCCGGCTAAGAGCTCAGCTCGCAGACAGTCGGGGGTGTGTACCAGCATCTGCCGACGTGCTGTGCCTGGTACCAGCTGACGGGGTGCCACGCGTGCGAACCGTTTCTGCATGGCTCGTGCTAGCTTATGCCATTTTATGATTGACTTTTCTTGGGATTCCTTGGCACTCTGGCAGGCTAATATGACCATCGCGAAGATAGTTACTTACCCGAAACCCCTATGGCGCTGGCCGCATTATTCCATGTGCTTGATCGTCAACTGTCCTAAGCCCTTTCAGACCCCGAACACCCTCTCAGTAAACCCCTCAACGCTCTAAACCCAGAGCTCCTCGTGGCATGGCTAAAATGCGCACTGCTCCCGAGGCCGACAGCCATGGAGATGCACGAGCTTCGCATCTCCTTCGAGTCACCGGAGCGGCGCTGGCGCCGTTCTCAGCACGTCCCGCGCATTTCACAGAAACACGGCAACACGGCTACAATAGCCGTAACGGTGCATCCTGAACCTCACATCATTAATTAGGACCTAAATATTTAGGAGCATGACAACTTCGACAGCTCTCGAGCCAGTGCGCTTTGGTCACTTTCGGCTGCTTGGAATATCTTGCAAGAACTCCGCGGGAGAGGAGCGTTTATTGAACCACCATGGCAGATCCCAGATCTCGGCGAAAGAGAGAAGCAGTTGAAGCTGTGCTGCTTCAGATTGCTGTTGGAGGGAGTTGCGGGGCTGCCCGGCTGGTTGCTGAAGTTGTATTCCCAAACACAATGCATGGGTTCACCCAGAAATTCCGGGATCTGGGCTTCAGTTATAAAAGAAGTTCGTCATGGAGGGAGATTCAGTTCAAACCTGTCAGGCCGGGCCAATTCTTAGTGAGAAGGAGACGGCCGCCTGGCATGCACCAAGGAACCTGGAGGTTCATGGGTACGTGTAACTGGGATTCATGAGTAGTGGGGCTATAGGGCATCTATTGTAGTACCCTCCTTAAGCTTGAAAGTTGCAGTGCCCATGAACCGGCTTCTGATGTGGATTTCCAGCATGCCCCTTAGCCCTGAAACATCTTGTCCACCCCGGGTCTAGTGCAACGGGTACTCCCTGTAAGTACTTAAACTTGCTATGTTGTAGGGTTGGGGGGTTGCAGATAAACTCCCGACTTGTGCACTGGAGAGACGACCAAGGTGGAGAGCCATCCCCTCCTGTCAGGCGAGTACAACTCTCTGACCAGGTGCTCTGGTGCAAAGGTTTGAGGTTGGGACTTCAAGCATTCGAGCCTGTGTCAGTGCTGTAGGTGTGGGTGTCCTTTCTCTTGCGGGACTGATGTGCAAGGCCAAGGTCAGAGCAGAATCTTGAAGCCACCCTAAACCCCTCCTAACCATCACACTGGGGGGCGGGGGGGGGCATTGGGGTTGTTGGCTGCCAGCGATATAAAGGGCCTTCAGGCGCGCAGCCCAGAAGATCTGGCAATAAATTTCAGGGCTTATTGGGTTTATTGGGCTTCAGGCCGGCTGAGAGTAAGATGTGCTTTAAGCTTGAAAGTTGTGTGTCTTGGGCATTCCGCTGAAGGCGGGGTTGACCTGGTGAGCACTGGGCCTTCTGGGTCAGGGAAGGATGTAGAATTGCAAAGGCAGCGCCTCCTTCTTTCCAGCTGCGCGAGTCGTTTCTTGCATCTACTTGCATACCCTAGCAAGGTCAAGGGCCCAGGTTACGCTACATATCAGGTGTGGGGCCCATCACTGCATCCCAGAGCTTTGGGCGTTTGAGGGCTTCTTTAGGTTCGCAATCATTTATCGCGAAGCCTTGGCCCCAACACCTGAGCCCGAAATCACCGGATGACTACCCAGAAGAGGGCGCAGGACTTGCATAGGCTATTCACTATAGGGAGGAACGGGTGGTCGCTTAATACCAAAGTCGGAGTCGCAAGCCCTAAACCTTCAGAGCTGATGGGCAGGTCTCTGAAGCTCTCCATGTCAACTGAAGGCCCCGGGACGACCGACACCGACACACACACACACACACACACAGACACACACACAGACACACACACACACACACAGACACACACACACAGACACACACACAGACACACAGACACAGACACACAGACACAGACACACAGACACAGACACACAGACACAGACACACAGACACAGACACACAGACACAGACACAGACACGATTCTTTGGAAACCGCAGGGTTCCTAGGATATTTTGATTAAGCGAGAGAGGCTGGAGCCGAGCATGGCAAAACCTCTCTGTGCTACGCATGCGCACTCCTCTTTCTCTGTATGCAGTTGCTCAGCGAATGGGAGGGTGGTGGGAGCTGCTGCGCGGCAGCTGAGCTCAGAGTGAGCCTTCGCTGAGTCACTTGCCTTGCGTTTCTTCCTGCTGTGTTGGCGCTGTGCCCTCAGAGCCCTGGACATGCTTGGACAGGGGGGTAACAAGGGCCAGGACTCCATGGCAGGATGCATTGCAGAAGCGGCCGCTTTTGACGGCCATTTGCAGTACTGTCGCAGAATGGTGAGCGCTTCTATCTTCAAGCCAACTTGGGAGTTGCTTCGACAGCCACATGCGATTGAGCTCCTTGCGCAAACGCCGATTGGACCTGTGGGTCCGATGCCTGTTTTGTACGGAGATCTACTCGGGAGCACCGAGGAAGCAGAGGGAGTGATTGAAGCGCAGCAGTTTAAGATCCGCCGAGTCACGTGTTCTACTTTGTCATGGGAACAAAGCTTGGCTCGGTACATGGTTGCAGCGATTCGCAAATGGGTTGGAGTCATCTTGACCCACCCTCCTGCGTTCGATCTGGGCAGGAAGCTCAACAAGATTGAACCTCTTGGAGCCACCTTACATTCCGGCCTCCTTGATGTTTTTGCTGGCAAGGCTGCTGGAACTTTGCATGGCCGTGTTGGGCCTATGCTGCGTTTCGTTGCTTGGTGCAACGATCAGGGCATTACAGCTTTTCCGATCCATGAGCAGAGTGTTTATGACTTTGTGCGTGCCAATGAAGATTGCTCGGCCCCTACATTCTTGAGGAGTTTTCTCGTCAGTTTGTCATTTTGTCACCACATGTTAGGCCTCCTGGGAGCCCATGAGGCCGTGAAGAGTCTGCGCGTCGTCGGTGTAACGCGGCGTGCTTACTTACGTAAGAAGAAGAAAGTGCAGCGACCGCCGCTCACTGTGGCTATGGTAGATGATCTTGAGCGCTTCGTGTGTGAACAAGGCGGTTCCGTTCAGGACCAAATCGCTGCTGGCTTCTTTCTTCTTTGCGTCTTCATGCGGGGACGATATAGCGATTGCCTGAACTTGCAAGAGCTTGTGGTTGACTCGCCTGACCTTGCTGCCAGGCCGTTACTCGGGTATGTTGAGGGTTCTGTGTCGCGATGCAAGACCGCGTATACAGTTGAGCGGAAAACGCAACTTTTGCCCATGGTCGCGCCGCGGCAAGGTGTGTCAGGCCTTGACTGGTTCTCCGCTTGGTTGGAGTTGAGGAAGCGTGCAAGGGTGCCTGTGGGTGCTGGGGTGCCTTTACTACCTGCTCCGAACGGGGAAGGGTGGCAGCGCGTCCCGCCGACTGCAGCCATGGCTGGTGATTGGCTGCGCAACATCCTGAAGAGTCGCGGTCACGACGGAAGTCTGGTTTCTCGCATTGGTACTCACTCGTGCAAGACCACAACGCTATCTTGGATGAGCAAGGCTGGTGTGGATCTACCGACGCGGAGGTTACTTGGGTATCACGCGCAGGCTGACGAGCGCACACCTTTGGTGTATTCTCGTGATGCGATGTCGGGGCCAGTGCGGGCGTTGGAGGGCGTGATCCTGATGATTCACAAGTCAGAGTTTTTGCCTGATGCTTCTCGTTCAGGTTACTTCCCGAAAGCGGTGAAGCCGCCAGTGCCCGCTCCTGATGATGATGAGTGCTCCGACAGTGAGGATTCGGCGGATGAAGAAGACAACCAAGAAGACTTGGATAAGACTGATGCGGCCGAACAAGATGTTGTCGGCGAGTGGAGGCACATCAATGAGGCCGCAGGCGGGAGCGCCGGCGAGGCGCCTGTCTTCCGCAACAAGCTCTCGAGGACGATCCACCGAGTGGTGGACGGAGCGGAAGCCAAGTTCCGCTGCGGGAGAGCCAACTCAGCGAACTATTCTAGACTGGGAGCCTTGCCAAAGTTCGCGTATCCGATGTGCAAAGGCTGCTTCAATGTCTAGTCTAGTTGGCGAGCCCAAGTGCTCGCTATACGCCGAGGGGTGTGTCACTGAGTCCGGCGGCGATCGCCGTGTGGTCATGGCCTCGAGCGAGCCCATGGAGCATATGACGTGAGGGTGCGCGTGTTGCCAGAGTTGGCAAAACAAGTGAGCTGGTGCTGAGAGTTCAGCAGAGACCTTGCAAGGGCTCACAAGAAGGGTCAGTGGACCCGTGAGCTGCGAGCGCAGCATGTTAAGTGCTCGAGTGGGCTCAAGCAGAAGCAGCATCATTGAGATTGATCTTGCGTGATCCTTGACTAGGAAGATTGCAGCGTGCGCTACCTTGCTTCAACGTTGCGTGCAGTCTCGTTTCTAGGTAACTGTGCTTTGCTTTTGCTCTGTTTGCTGCTGGGTTGCGTGTAAGTAGCCTGTCGACTTTCGCCGCCATGTCTGTGACTGATAGTACCCCGAACTTTCGAGCTCGTGCGACTTCGCTTGGCCTTGCAGGTGATGTGTTGGACCTCATCGTGGACTCCGGCGTCAACGCTCTTGCAAAGTATGCTTTCAGTAGTTCGTATGTACCTGGCCAGCCCGACGAGTCCCCTTTTGTACGGGCCATAAAGGACATGCTAAAGCGCGATGCCACAGTAGGAGAACTGGCAGTGATGCGACGACTGTTACATGAAGCGTACAGCATGGCGTCTGCAGAGCTCCGTCAGTCCGTGGAGAGATCCGAAGATGCACCCACAAAGAAACTTGCGCAGCCCGAGAGGGCAGATCGCTTGGCAAAGCAGCAAGCAAGGCTTGCAGGCCTAAAGATCGAGGGCGCCCTCGAGCCCGCGGATCGGCTCATTGACTTGATGGTGGCGCAATATGAAGAGAACCGCGTTTCACATGTCGAATTGTCAAGATGCATCAGCAAAGAGCAAGAAGTTCTTTCCGCGTCGAGCAAGGAAGATCGGCACTTGACGATCGACAGCGCAGGCACTGTCAGGATCAAAGGTAAAGAAACCCACCTGAGTGCCGACCTGTCGTCCGACTTGCTGTTGCGGTACGCCTTGACACGGCGGGGGCTTGCCTGTGATCAGGCTAATCTCTTGGCCTTTTCGCACCATGACGCGTGGACTGAGCGGCTGATGAGAGCTCGTCTTGAACCGCCGCCCCCAAACTATGCCCCAATATCGCAAGCGCAGGTCATTGCCGCAGACAGGAAGCTCTGGGTCAAACTAGCTGAACTCACTCGCGCAGGAGTTCAGGTCACTGCTGCAGGACGCCCTCTTGACGCAGTTTGGGCGCAGGCGTGCGATCATCCGGATGTGTTGCATCTGTTGCAGCCCATGCCTGTGGCGTGTGGATCGACACCCCTCTTCCGGTTTGGCAAGGGTGAAGGCGCCGAATCCAAAGGGTCGGGCAAGTTCAGGGGTGGTCCTTACGGGCGTGGAAAGGGTGCTGGTAAGTCCAAAGGCGGAGGTTTCGTTCCAAAAGCCTTGGAAGGAGGCGTCAGTTGCACCACTCAGGGCCATGCGTTGTGTTTCGGCCACAACCTTGGCACTTGCAAAGAAAAGGTCGAGAGGCAGCGTTGTTCCAAAGGATTGCACTTGTGCTGCTTTCCAGGTTGTTTCGGAAACCACAGATTTCTGGATTGCCCAAAGCGCGGTGACAAGCGCGAAGCTGCTGAGTGACTATCAGCTGAGTTGTCGGGGCCTGGGGTGACGGCGCCGTCAGATGGTGAGGTATTTTCCGTGGACCCATCGTTGGCAGATCGCAAAGAATTGTGCGTTGTGCCGCTGCCTTGTCCAGAAGAGACGAGTAGCGTGTCTGCGCATCGCAAGGCGGATGCCCAATGCGTTGTTGAAAGCGCATCAATCCCTCTTAGCTCTAAACCATTAGGTAGCCCTCTTGTTGGAGAGGTTGGTGATAGTAGTTCCTGTTCCCACTGCTGCCTGCGTTCCCGCGAGGTTGATGCGTTCCCGAATTCCACCTCGTGTAGTGAGGTGTTACCTCGCGTTGAAACATCTCTGTCGGATCGGCCGCGCTTGGGTGGCAGGGGGCAAGTGTCGTGTCAAGTTCCGCGTAAGGGCTTGGTGCTTGAGTTGTGTGCCAGAAGCGCTACACTGTCAAGCTGTTTTGCAGAAGCTCGGTTTGAAGTGCTCCCTGTTGATCACCAAACCAATCGGTACCATACTCTTGCAAAAACGTGCAATCTGAGCCTCGCCGAGGAGTCGTCTTGGGAATATCTTCGATGGGTGTGCGAGACTTTCCCAGTGCAGTTTGTTCATGCAGCTCCCCCGCATGGTACTTGCGCCAAGAAGCGAGTGAGCGTGAGGGGTTTGGATCGTGCGCCTGTCCGTAGCGAAGCCTGGCCGTGGGGTTTCCCTGATCTGTCTAGCGCTGACAGGGCTCGTGTTGATTGCGCCAATGCAATCTTTAAGGGCTTGGTCAGTTTCATTTCCTTCCTCGATGCCAAGGGCATCTTGTGGTCACTTGAGAACCCCAAAACCTCAATGTTGTGGGAGTTGCCACCTTTGCGTAGCATACTTGAGAGATCGCATTCTTTCTGCTTGCAGGCGTGTGCGTACGGTGGGCCGCGACCCGGCTGGCGCATGTTTGTGACAAATGTACCAGGCCTGCGTTCTTTAGCCGCCTCCTGCCCTGGGGGGCACGTGCATCAGCACTTCTTGTGCGAGCGTGGTGGCAGTGAGGATGCAAATTATCCACGTCCCTTGTGTGTGCAGATCGTTCAACAAGTTTGTCTGGCTCTTGGTGTACCAGCTTTAGATGAGCCCAGCGCAGCACCTGTACATGCGTCGCATGCAATTACGGTAGCCGCTTGCAAACAGCCGCGGGGGCGTCATATACCCCCTGTCATGTCAGAATTTGCGGACATCACTTCTTTGGACCTGGATCGAGTCCCGCCTGTGAACACTAAGCGTCGCTTGTTGACTGCGTGTCGTCATGTGCCAGCCGGCTCCAAGCTGCTGTCTTTTGTCAAAGTGGGGGATGAGCAGGACAGCAGCTTTAGGTGCTTCTTTGGCTGCTATCGCACCAAGGAAGTGTTTCTGCGTGAGGCCATGCGTCTAGTTCATCCATTCGACAAGTTCCTGCCTTTGCCAGATGAGGTCAAGAGGACCCTGTTCGCTACCTTGTGTCATGGCCCCGCGTGGATTGCAGCGCGCCGTGCAGAGACTTTAGGCAAATGGACGTCGTGGGCGGCAGATCTTTTGCCCAAGGATTTGGAGCTGCGTTCGAGTCTTGAGCCCGGGGTTCGTAAAGTGCTCAAGTCAAAGCGTTTGCTGTTGCTTCAGAGGATTGCCGAGGACATTGATTGGCCTGATGCTGGGCTGTTTCAGCAGATCCAGGAAGGCTTTGAGCTGGTAGGGAATCAAGGGCCCTCGGGCGTCTTTGCAACGGAGTTGCGTCCCGCTCAGCTCACCGTGTCGCAGCTTGACGATCTAGTAAAATTCATGAAGCCAGCCTTGTTAGGGAAAGTTCGCTCCGCAGATCTTGACGATGATGCGCAGTTGCTGTGGGACAAGACTATGCAAGAAGTGAGCGAAGGCTTGCTGGAGGGTCCCCTCACAGTGCAGCAAGTCGAAGAGAGATATGGTGGGGCATGGATCCCAGTTCGTCGCTTTGGCGTGTGGCAATCGTCTTCAGGCAAGCAGAAGCTCCGACCAATTGATGATTATTCGGAAAACAAGGTTAATCTAGCTTTTGGTTACGCTGATAAGATTGATCTGAGAGCTTTAGATCAGCTTGTTTGCTCGGTGCGTTTGTGGATGCAGCAAGTCCTTGCTGATGGCAAGGTGGCCATTGAGTTGTCGGATGGTTCGTGCCTGCGTGGGTCCATCCATCCGTGCTGGCGCTCAGAAGAGGGACGGTTGCTCGAGCTCGCCACGTTGGACTTGCGTGCAGCTTACAAGCAGTTTCCTCTGTCCCCGAAAAGCCGAGCTTTGTCCGTCTTAGTGTTGAAGAATCCAGTGTCGAAGGAGGTCGCTTGCTTCGAGGCTAAAGCTCTGCCATTCGGGGGCACAGCAAGCGTTGTGCACTTCAACAGAGCCGCAAGGCTGCTGTGGGCCATAGGCCAACACCTGCATGTGTGTTGGCTGAATTTCTTTGACGATTACCCAATCCTGACGCCTAGGGTATTGGCCGGTTCGACAAAGCAAACACTGAAAGCCCTTGTTGATCTGCTTGGCTTTGATTGCTCTTGGGAGAAGTGGCAGGACTTCTCTACTCGCGCCACAATGCTTGGGGTGGAAGTTGACCTTAGTGATGTTGCGTCGGTTGGCGTTAGGATTCGCAATAAGGAAGGCAGGGCCGGCCAAGTTGTCTCCACTGTTGAGGAGCTTCTGCGAAAAGAGAGCATGCCTGCTCGTGAACTTCTGAGTGTGATGGGACGAATCCAGTTTGCAGATGCCCAAGTTATGGGGCGGACGGGAAGGCTCGCGCTTGCCGAGATTCGTCGGTGGTCTAGAAACCATGTTGACCGCGTTACCGTAGGGCGTGAGTTGATGGAAGCCTTCGGAGTCCTTACCGACCGGCTCTCAAGTGGGACGCCTCGCGTTGTGCCTTGTGAACTGCCGAAGCAGCCAGTGTTGGTTTTCACTGACGGGGCTAGTGAGGATGCGTTGCACACTGTAGGCGGGATCCTAATAAGGCCTGGGTGTGATGCGCGGTTCTTTGCTTGCCATGTGCCATCTGAGCTTGTGAAGGCTTGGGAGGGCTCGCTGAAGCACCTGATAGGGCCGGTTGAAACTTACGCCGCTCTTGTTGCGAGAGCCGTGTGGCACCAGTTCCTGTCGGGCCAAACATACCTGCATTTCATTGATAACGTAGGCAGCCAGGATAGCTATGTCAAGGGCACCTCGACGAGCGCTATCATTCGCTCCCTGTTAGTCTCCTATGAGAGGATTGAGTCGAACGGGGCTTCTTGGCCTTGGTTCGCCCGGGTACCGTCAGACTCGAACCCTTCTGACGAGCCGTCTAGAGGTGTCTTCGACGGTATTGTCAAGGAGCTCGCGGCAAAGCGCGACGTGTGTTTATGTCCCATGACAGGCAGGGAACTTTGTGGCATAACTTCTCAAATTCCTGAAGGTGTCGCGCGAGGTATATGTGAACTGGGGGAGCACGGCACCTCGTTGCGCCCCCATCAGAAAAGACGTTCAGTCGCTCTGGAGTTTGAGTTCAAGGGTTTTGCTAAGCGGTCAAAAGATTCTTTGGAAACCGCAGGGTTCCTAGGATATTTTGATTAAGCGAGAGAGGCTGGAGCCGAGCATGGCAAAACC
Source organism: Symbiodinium natans (assembly GCA_905221605.1). NCBI lineage: Eukaryota > Dinophyceae > Suessiales > Symbiodiniaceae > Symbiodinium > Symbiodinium natans. Next base: position 223,034 of record CAJNDS010000090.1, on the reverse strand, counting down.
TCTCTGTGCTACGCATGCGCACTCCTCTTTCTCTGTATGCAGTTGCTCAGCGAATGGGAGGGTGGTGGGAGCTGCTGCGCGGCAGCTGAGCTCAGAGTGAGCCCCGCCCGCCCGCCCTACAGTTCAGGAGTGCGCTGACCCGAGTGTCAGAACAGCCTAACCCTGCCGTCGAGCACGGCACCTCGTTGCGCCCCCATCAGAAAAGACGTTGCAGTCGCTCTGGAGTTTGAGTTCAAGGGTTTTGCTAAGCGGTCAAAAAGACACAGACACAGACACAGACACAGACACAGACACAGACATAGACACAGACACAGACACAGACACAGACACAGACACAGACACAGACACAGACACAGACACAGACACAGACACAGACACAGACACAGACACAGACGCAGACGCAGACGCAGACGCAGACACAGACACAGACACAGACACAGACACAGACACAGACACAGACACAGACACAGACACAGACACAGACAGAGACAGAGACAGAGACAGAGACAGAGACAGAGACAGAGAGAGAGACAGAGAGAGAGAGACAGAGAGAGAGAGACAGAGAGAGAGAGAGACACAGAGAGAGAGACACAGAGAGAGAGACACAGAGAGAGAGAGACACAGAGAGAGAGACACAGAGAGAGAGACACAGAGAGAGAGACACAGAGAGACAGACACAGAGAGACAGACACAGAGAGAGAGACACAGAGAGAGAGACACAGAGAGACACAGAGAGACACAGAGAGACACAGAGAGACACAGAGAGACACAGAGAGACACAGAGAGACACAGAGAGACACAGAGAGACACAGAGAGACACAGAGAGACACAGAGAGACACAGAGTACACGAGAGACCCGATATACACAGAGAGACAAAGAGATACACAGAGAAGACACGAGAGACACATAGAGACACATAGAGACCAGAGAGCACACAGAGAGTAACCACAGATAGACGCACAGAGAGACGCACCTCACAGATAGACGCGCCAGAGAGACGCCCCAGAGAGACACACAGAGAGACACACAGAGAGACACACAGAGAGACACACAGAGAGACGCACAGAGAGACGCACAGAGAGACGCACAGAGAGACGCACAGAGAGACGCACAGAGAGACGCACAGAGAGACGCACAGAGAGACGCACAGAGAGACGCACAGAGAGACACACAGAGAGACGCACAGAGAGACACACAGAGAGACACACAGAGAGACACACAGAGAGACACACAGAGAGACACACAGAGAGACACACAGAGAGACACACAGAGAGACACACAGAGAGACACACAGAGAGACACACAGAGAGACACACAGAGAGACACACAGAGAGACACACAGAGAGACAAACAGAGAGACACACAGAGAGACACACAGAGAGACACACAGAGAGACACACAGAGAGACACACAGAGAGACACACAGAGAGACACACAGAGAGACAGAGAGACACACAGAGAGACACACAAAGAGACACACAGAGAGACACACAGAGAGACACACAGAGAGACACACAGAGAGACACACAGAGAGACACACAGAGAGACACACAGAGAGACACACAGAGAGACACACAGAGAGACACACAGAGAGACACACAGAGAGACACACAGAGAGACACACAGAGAGACACACAGAGAGACACACAGAGAGACACACAGAGAGACACACAGAGAGACACACAGAGAGACACACAGAGAGACACACAGAGAGACACACAGAGAGACACACAGAGAGACACACAGAGAGACACACAGACACACAGAGAGACACACAGAGAGACACACAGAGAGACACACAGAGAGACACACAGAGAGACACACAGAGAGACACACAGAGAGACACACAGAGACACACAGACACACAGACACACACACACACACACACACACACACACTTACTCACTCTCTCTCTGTCTCTCTCTCTCTCTCCCTCGCTTTCTCTCTCTGCTCTCTCGCTCTCTCGCTCTCTCGCTCTCTCCCTCTCTCCCTCTCTCGCTCTCTCGCTCTCTCTTTGTCTCTCGCTCGCTCGCTCTCTCTCTCTCTCTCTCTCTCTGTTTTTGCACAGGGCACCCGTAGTTGCCTACAAAGCAGTTGCTTTGCTCTTGTTTTGTGTATTCTTCGCGTGCGGTCTTTTGGGTCAATCTATTGAGGTTGAAGGTTGCTGCTTTGCTTGTGGTGTGTTGGGCTCGATGTTGAACCTGAAATGGGTTGACGAAGAGTGCGATGGTCCTAGTTCAGATGCCCTTCCCCCCCCCCCCCCTTCCTCCCGCTTTACCCCCCCTTCCCCGCCTTTCTCCCCTCCTTTCTCTCCCCCCCTTTCCCGCCCATTTCCCCCGCCTTTCCGCTTTTTTCTTCTCCCCACCCCCCTTTCCCCCCTCCTTCTCCTTCCCCGTTCTTACGCTGTGTGGTTTTTGTGGAGTTCAAAGTTTAGGGAGCCTCGCCGGCCACGCCCCCCCCCCCTCCCCCCAATGTTGATTTAAGAACAGACCGTGTTGGAGCTCGGTTCCCATGGTAGCGCCAGTTCTTTCTGTGCACGCATCGGAAGAAAGTCTTGAGTGCAGGTATGTGGAATGGCTCAATGCTTCCAGCGCCAACATCATCTTCAAGAATGCTGACGGGGCAAAGAAGGCACCAACAAGAGAGCTTTGTTGGAATCATTGGAACTTTCCTACTGGGTGACACCTGGTGAGAAATCGCGGCTACAGATGCTACAGATGCCGCAGCCCAGATTCCAGCCCCGAAGCTCAACATTCCTTGAGAACCCTTTTCCAGCTTGCAAGCTCTGAGTCAACTCCAAAGCCTTCCAAAACTCGGGTTTCGACTCGAGCCCCCTTTTTGGCATCCCAGCGTCCCCTCCCGACTTCGAACCAGGCTCTGGAGGCGCTGTCCTTCCCCAAGGCCGAGGCCTTTGGGAGGGTCGCAGAGAGAGACAGAGAGAGAGAGGGGGGGGTGAGCAGCTGCCATCAACAAGCCTCACAGAAGCACCAACATCAGGGGCTCACTAAGGTGCAAAGGGGGAGGGGAGGCTTCGTTCCAGGAAGGTTGTGCAAGGGTTGGGGGCTACCTTGACAGTTGAGGATGTTGGGGATGATTGGAGTAGGATAAAGGGGGTGAAAAGTGAAGGGTCTGTCGGGGGATGTGGGAGGTTGCCTTCGGGAAGGTTGTCGGTGAAGGGGGGGCGGGGGGGGGGGGGGGGGCAGGTTAGAACGTTGAGGGAACAGGCCGAAGGGACCAAAGGGACTGAGGTAGTAGGGGGTAGGGGCAGGCCAACTAGACCTGGGGGCTATGATTTGAGTGAGAAAGGGGTTTGTGAAGTGAAGGGCCTGTCGGGGGATGCGGGAGGTTGACTTCGGGAAGGTTGTCGGTAAGGTTGCGTTAGGGGGGGCAGGTTGGAACGTCGAGGGAAGGGGCCGAAGGGGCCAAAGACACCGATAACGTAGGGGGAAGGGGCAGGCCAACTGGACTTGGGGGCTTCTGACTTGAAGTGGGGCTCCACTTGTTTGAGAGGGCCGATAGGTGGGCCGATAAGTCGAGCAGAGGTCGAACAGAGGCCCTGTTCAGGTGGCGCTGCAGTGGCTAAAAGGGCCATCAGGTGAGTGGTAGTTCTGTGGTGACGCGGGATCGGGGCACGCAGTCTGCGCGGAGGGTTCCCCCTCCAAGCCCCAAAGAAAGAAAGAAACAAAGAGGGAGAGAGAGAGTCAGAAAAAGAAAGAGAGAGAGAGAGAGAGTTCTCGAATTCCCGACATGTTCATACTGCAGGGTTAGGAGGTCCGCCCTCTTCGCAGGACGAGCCATGGAGAAGAACGCCCGACATCCTCGTGAGCGAGGTGGCTTGGGTGGGCATTTCTAAGGTTGTGGATGGTGTTTTGTGTTTGTGTGTGTGTGTGTGTGTTTTTCTGTTGAATCTTGAGGTTTAGGGTGGGTTTATGAGGTACGTAGAGTTGTGAATTTACCCACTTCTTGTTAAGAATGGCTGGCGAGGTACTCCGGCGGTCTTGGGTGTAAGGATGAAGATGTGGTTGGAGGCACATGTGCCCAAACACTTCCGACGACCTTCGCCTGAAAGTTGTTTTTCTCACACCAAATTGTGGATGTTCGAAGCGCCTGAGTTAAAATCCCGCCTTGAAGCCTCCTCGGCCCCGCAAGGATGTACCCCCCATCTTCTTGCAGATGCGCCTGGCCACTTCCGAGGATGTGACTTTGCTTGAAGATGACCTTAAGGAGGGTCATGCAGTTTTGTGAGGTTCTGGGCTCGCGGATTTCTTAACAACTTGGACAGTGGCTTCCGGATGCAGGTTGCAGAGCCTTTGGACTTTAGTTTTGGAAGGGCACAGAACTGCTGCATTGAAGTGCTTCAATAAGACATCTCATAACAAGGCGCCCTTGTGGACCATCCGGCAGCAGACAAAAATACGGCCTCGTGACTCACCCGAGGTGAAGAAGGCCAAACGATCGGTGCCGAAGGTGGATCCGAAACTGCACGGCTTTGCACGGCTTGCTTGGTGTAGGGTTCTAGGGAAGAAGGGTAGAATCGGTAGAAGCAAGCCATAGCAAGCCTCAAGGCCCGGAAGCCTGGCTTTGGAGAGATGCGCGAGCCCTGAAGCCAAGAGCGCGTAGTCCCAGAATCCCAACGACCTGAACCCCGTCATCTGTCAGACGTCCATGGCAAAGTTGCAGCAAGGTCCAGGGCGTGGTAGCCCCTGTGCCCTAATCTTCAAAAGTGTGTCAAGGCCATGTCGCCCATGCACTACGCAGAGGCATCTGGCTATTTGGCTTGGAGTTGCAAGAGTTTGAGCGGATTTTGGAGGCTCCAAGGTCAGGTGCTGGTGGAAAGAGCACGGGGTTTGGCGCAGGGCTTAGAGGTTTGGAGTAGTGGAGCTAATCAAAAGAGCGGCCCTCGATCAACCGATTTGCCAAGCAGACCCTGAGCAAAATGCTGAAATCCTTGGCCGTGACGGTGTTCAGGGTATATTCATCTTGACTCCACCTGTCTGTCAGGGCTGATGGGTTTGCTAGTCTATCTTTGGTCTCACGTCCTGGTGCCCGCTTTTTGCCAGGTCTTTCATCGCAATCAGATGATGGCCATGCGTCAAGGCATCGTTGAGTCACGAGCGACGCCCTTCGAAGTTGAGAGTTTGAGAGTTCGAAGACTTTCACGCTCGAAAGTCTGAGAGATCGCGAAGTTCGAAAGTTCGAAAATTGCGAGTTCGAGTTCGGAGTTTGAGAATACGCGGGGTTTTCACACTGCAAACTCTCTAGCTTTGCAAGTTCTAAACCCTTCAAAGTTCAGACGTTCGAAAGTTCAAATGTTCGAAGTCGAGCGTCTTTTCAAACTCAATCTCCTAGCCTTCGTGCAGTTCGACTTCCAAAGAGATCAAAGTGTGAAAGTTTGGAGTTCGACGGAATTTCGAGGTGACGAGTTCGAGAGTTTGAAGCCTGTCGAAGTCGAAAGTTTGGAGCTCAAAGTTTGAGCCCTGGTCGAGTTTGCGAATTCCAAAGTTTCAAGTTTGATGAAAGTTTCGCGTTTGGAGGGTGAGGTCATGCGTATGTCGGCACGGTGTCGACGCCGTGGCTTTGGAATTTTGAGATCTGGCGAACCCCGATGATCCATGATGATCCTCACTCCTGGAGGGCAACTGAAACCCCCAAAGCCCGGCCTCAGGTGGACGTCCGCGGCAGCATCTTGACGGAAAGAGTGGCCCCAACCGCCAAGCCTCAACACCAAACCTTAAGGTTTGCGGGAAGCTTTAGAAGCATACAGAGTAAGGTCAAGGCCTTTGTTCGAAAGGGTAGGGAAAGACAAAGAGTGGCGAACAAAGCAGTTTTCTAAACCCCAAAGAGCCCGCTGAATCAGAGCAGCCCTTTCAACAAACGCCCCTCCAATGTCTCAATGTCTCCTCCATTGTGTGTCCCAGGGGCGGCAAAGGAAAGGCGAAGGCGAAGCCCAAGGCCGGCAGAATGGGGGGCCATTTCAGGAACTCCTGAGAAAAGTTAAAATCAAGGGAAGGACTGCCATCTCTGCCGTCTCTGCCATAGATTGCCCAGGACTCGCCACACGGATTTGAGCTTTGGAGCCGGTTTGTAATGTGTAATTGTAAATGCTTACGCGCGCCGTTGCGGCCGGGCTGGCAAAGTGGGGTGTAGCGTGCGCATGGCAGACGAAGGACAGTCAAGTGGTGCATTCCGGGAAGGAGGGGCCCACAGCCTGGGAAGGGAAGAGAAGGAGGGGGAAGGAGACGAAGGAGACCAGATCCTAGTCTGCTTGTTCTAGACGCCACCGGCCAGATTTCAAGGCGAATTGTAAGTCTCCCAAGTCCCAACATGCAAAGCGCACAGAAACCCACCAAATGTTGTTCACGTGTAGGCCCTGTCGGATTTGGAGAAACGAACCCTGGTAATGGTTCACTGGCTAAAGCTGGCCAGCACTTTCTACTTTTGGGGTTGAACAAGGTTGCAGGATCCAACAGCACGAGTGTTACCGAAAGGCCCCAAAGCGCTATACGTTCTTGACCGCACCAGGCTGGCACGAAGCGACTGCAGGCACTCTGGGCTTTCAAAACCCTGCGGACAGTTTATGGTTCTAGGATTGGCACAAAACCCTCCGGAGAGGACCCAGACGTTGTTGAATTCAAGGGGTTTAAAGCCTTCTTAGGCCGTGTCATGGGCAGCTGTCATTTCGGCTCTAGCTTCTCACATCCATTTTTGCAAAAAATGAGATGACGTCCAGCCACCAACTCACAACGAAGAGAATCATGCTGAGTGTTGCCGTTGCAATATGGACACGTGTGAGTGCACGCTGGGTTGTTTCGATTTTGGAATGGATTCCACTTTTGTCCTGAGTTTGCGTGCCTCGGGTTGGCACGAAGCTCCACCAGCACTTCATCGCGGAGCACGTCGGACAACGATACCGATTATTACAAGTGAAAGCTTGCTTTGAACAGTCTAGCGGGAAGTGGCTTCACCCACATCCACCTCTTGACAAGCCTTTGGCAACCTGATCATAAGAAGGGTGCTTTCGATTTTATGATACACTGCTATCAGGGAGTTGTAGATCGACACGTTAGGTAAAACGTAGGAAATAATCTGTTGGACCTTTGCCTTGGATTGGCATGGTGGTGTGTGGCTTTTCTGATACCTGCACGGCTGGCAGTTTCTATGGGCTTGCGTGTGCATCAGCTTTTGTGGCCGTGGATATGCGATGACCAAGCTGGCGATCTGACAGTAGGATTTCGGAGGAAAAGGTTTCGTTTGATGAGTCCGTTCATTCCAGTTGTCAGCGCCGCTCCTGTCGTGGCAGCGACAAAATACACTGAGTGTCTAACCTCTGAAATCGAAGTCCAGCAGGGCCGTTTGGAGGAATAGAACTGTTGCAGAAGATCCGCTCCGTGCCAAGCAAAGTCATGCCCGAAATCCTTAAGACCCTGACCGAGCCATACCCTTTTTGCAGCCTACACCCAAAACACCTCAAGACCACCTCAAATCCACCTCAAACCAGGTGAACGAGGAGGAAACGCAGAAGCGGCAGAAGCACCGGCCTCAGGACTGGGCGTGAAACCATGGGTAGTTGGATAGTTGGACTCGGGACCAAGAAGAAGGAACGACGACAAATCATCGTGCCCTAGGCGGTCTGAGCGCTTCGGCGACGACGAGGCTGCGGGATTTGGTTGAGGCTGCTTGGGCCGGTCTCGGATGGTTTCGGTGTTGATTTTCCTTGAATCGCTCTTCGCATTGAAGGCTGGAGTCCCTTCCCTTCTTAACCGCAGAAAACTGAACCTAAATCCCAAAGTCAACCTTCAACTCCTTGGGAGGTTAGTGTGGTACAGCCAGGCCGGGGGGTGGCAGGGAAAAGGAGCTTGGAGAAGTCAGGGAACTTTGAGACGAGTGTAGGTTGACTGGGTCGCCGACTCAGAAGCATGCCTCACTGCTTGGGGGCCAAAAGAGAAGCGAGAGCCTCTAAACTGTAGAGGGCCACCTGGAGGCGAGATTTCTAGGAGCCACGCATGTGCCTTTGGACTTTTCGGGGTAGGTGTTTCAGAAGGCAGCTATCAGATTGAGCGGCATGTCAGCTGGTGCCAGGAGATGCAGTGGAGGCGGCAACTTCGAGCTGAAGCCTTAGAGCCTTATTGAGCCTTATAGAGCCTTATAGAGGGTCTCCCCAAGGTTTCACAGGGGAGCTGTATCGGGTGGGGGGGGCAGTGCTTGGGCTGCGACCTTATAAAACCTCAAGAGCTGAACTTCTTTCAGGTGCCGAGACTTCGGCCGCCCCAGCCTCAGGGCCCAAGCGAGTCGTGGGAATCCCAGCGCCCAAGAAAGAGGCCGGGTTGCGGTTTTTGGCCAGAGCTTTGAGTATTGGGCCTTTGCAGCTTTTGACAAAGTTTCGTTTGGAGCCGTCGCAGTATTCTTCTCCTGACGGCGCTCGGGCTTGAGGGATTGAAGGCACTGATTTGCAGCTCAGTGCATCTCAGGGCTGGATGTCAGAGTTGCCTTGTTGGCATTTCCCTGCGGTCCGTGGGTGGCTGGAGAAATCAACGAAGAGCTGGCATAAAGCTATTCTGTGCCCAGCTCAAGACAGAGTCTTCTGGTGGGGCCCTCACTCGCGGGCTTGAGATCGCGGTTGCTCTGTTTGCAGACCTCCCTCGCAACATGTGTAGAGTTCAGGGTCCACTTCAGCATACTTGGCAAGAAGAAGCGAGCGTCAGATAGCCTGTCGGCCTCAACATGGTGGCCTTCGAGCGCAGGCAGCACCTACTACGGCACCGACGCCGACACCGAAACTGGCTTCGGCGCCACCGAAGGCATGCTGCGGGGGAACTCTGAACTCTGCGCTGCGCGTGCTACCTCCAAGCTTTCAGACACGCCGAAGGCGATAAGCCGTCCGGGGACTTCCCCATTTCCCTTACTCCTTCCCCTGGCGAGCCTTGGGCGTACGCTTAACCCTTCAAAACAGATCAGAGAAAGAAGAGAACTCTTGAAAAGAAGAGAAGCTGTTACCATCATAAGAAGCCCTTCCTCAGAGTTGCTGACCGGAGGTCGTGGGAGTGCCGGCGCCAAAGGTTGCGAGCAAGCCCACCGAGGCTCGCGATCTGAGGCTTTCTGAGTCTTTGTAGTCTTCTGCTGGCCAAAGCGCCCAAACCTGAAAGGTTTAGAAAACCAGGCGACATGCACCCCAGCCCGCTCTTCAAGTTGGCTTCAACGCCTGGTCAAAAATCACGGCATTCTACCGCACAGGGTTGAGTTGTTGAGAGCATTTCTACATGCAGAGAGTTGAAGCAGCGGGGAGTTGCGGGACCGCCCTACCAAGCTTGTGCAAGATGTTAGTGTCAGCACATGCCCATACGCCAGATGACCTCGTCACTTTGGGTTCGGTTTGGATCCTTTCCTTGGGGCAAGGAGGAAGGAAATCAGCCGAGAAGCAGGTGGAAGCCGGCCAAAGCAGCAAAGGCTGTCGACAAATGAGAAACCCATTGGCCCCAAAAGTTGACATGAAGCTTTCGCTGCTGCTCTGGGGGGTTCATCCGCTCAATCTCAGAATCCTCCAAACACGGTCACAATTGTTCTTATTCTTGCCCCTCAGCAAAAACGGAAGATCTTCGAAAGAGACGCTGCTCTGTGACAGGAGGCGGTGGCGGAGCCGACTACGGAAGGCGACAAGGCCTGCAGACTAGCCAGCTCACTGAGTTCCTTGGTTTCGGCAGCGTCTGACATCCCGCAGGCACGTCCGACATAGGAGTTTCAGAACGTAGTTGAAGCCTTCGTGTAGCTACGACCGAATGCCCAACCTCCCAGAAGCACTCGTCAAGCGTGCCGTGTGAGGCGGCGTCAGCAGAAGAGCCGCCAGTGACAGAGAGCGCTGCGAAATGAGGTTCAAAACGTTCTCCCGGACCATGGGATGGGCAGTGGGAGGGGGGAACGTCTTGAACATTCATATTGCGCCATCCTCATTTGCAGTGGAGCCGGTGCTGCCAAGATGTTGCCAATCATGTGGCCAGTCCTTCTCCTTCGTGTGCCATGTGTTTGCTCGATCAGGCCTGACTATTAAGCACTTGGGCCCTCATGCTTGGTCCCGCACCAGCACTCTGATCCATCAAAAGCCCCAAGACATGTAGCGGCAATAGCCTGATAAGCCCTCATTCGCCTTGAGCATGTGCTTTTGAACCGCAACCCCAAAGCCTAAAGCCACGGGTTGAATGTGCTGATTCCGGCTCTTCTGGCTCGCACGGTGGAGGGGTGCGTCCAGTCGCATTCCTCAACGCCGGCGTCTCATCACGGGCAGGGTCCTGTTTCCGGAAGTGGTGAGAGTGGAGGGCTTCCGTTTGGGCAAGAGGCTTCGATCTGTGATTGCACACCTGATCGTCTGAGACTTGCCTTCCAGTCCTGAGAAGCTCTCTTGGGGTAAGATGTGGGTGTTCAGGTTGCCCCCCGCTTCTTGAGGGTGGCCCCAGATCCCGAACCCACCAATCCCAAAACCGAAACTCAAACTGGTCAAACATCAAGCGCCAGCAGTCGCAAGTGAAGCTACGAAGCCCGAGGAAGCTTGGAAGCCCAGGCTTTGAATGTAGCTTGGCGTGCCGCGCCCGGCGGCCATGCGATGGCCAGGCATGGGCTCTTCCATGCTTTTTCGGACTGTTTGGAAGGGTCTGTGCCAACCACCCCAGGCCCTGGCTCATTCAAAGCCCCAAGCCTAGAAAGGCTTGTGCAGTTCTCAAAAAGCTGTCGAGTTTCAGGAGTTGGGACGGGAGGCGTTGTCGAGAAGCAATCTGCAAAGGGCACAGTCATGAACTCCAAGCATCCCCTCAAATTCAAAAAACGCAGAAAGGATGTGTCCTGTGCCTTTCCCTCCCGTGGTGGGTGCCTCAGGTTCGGGTGATGCCTGTTTTGGATCGTCAAATTTGAGAGTTGAATTCACGTGGCCGCGGGGCTTCCCTGCAGTTTGAAACCTTAAGCAACTCCTGCGTCTTTGGGTTGAGGGGTTGTGTCTTTCGGGCTAAGGCAGCTGCGCTGTCTTTTGGCAGGTTTCTGCAATTGGACTATGCGACATGCAATGTTCCTGCACAGGGTTGAGGCCACGTTTCGAAGTTGGGGGGTGGGTTTGCGGGAGGAAGTTTCTTGAACAACTGCTGCCATGACCTCAAGATTCAAGATCTACACACCCACCCACCTTGAAAGATTGTTTTTGGCATAGTCATTACCCTCAACTTGACACCTCTTTAGCCTCTTGTGGGTTTTCACCTCAGGAATCGGATACGGTTCAAGGTTTACAGTGAGTGGATGCAATTTTGAGATGGCTTCCAGGTCCAACTTTTGCGTGCCTACGCCCAGCTGCACAAAAGATCGCAAAGACACTCTTTTGTTGAGATTGTTTCTTTGTAGTTCCTGGGGCCCAAGCGCATTGCTGCTTGCCGCTCAGGTGTGCCGGGGCATTGAAGAGGCACTCCCTTGATGCAGCGAGCTGGGATGCCCGGAGAGCTTCGAGGATTTTTTGGGATCCAGGCTTGCTTCAGCCTCGCTCTTCAGCCTCATGTGACGCTTCGGGGCAAGGCTTCCTATGGGGATGCCAGACAAAAGCAGCCAATCCCCGCACATGTCTAAGGGTGAAGGTTATAGGACCCTCAAATCCCTCAAATCCCTCACATCCCTCAAATGCCCCCTCAAATCCCTCAAATGCCCCCTCAAGTCCCTCAAATCCCTCAAGTCCTGTAGAACTCCACACCGCGAAACACGAAAACACCGAAGCCTTCAGCCTAAGACTCCTCTCGGCTTGAGACCCGCTCCAACGCTTTGAAGCTCCGAGGCGCAACGTCCGCAGATACTCAGGAGGCCGGTGTAATCCGGTGTATCTGGTATTCCCCCAGCAGTCCAGAATCGTGTTCATCGTGCTGCATAAAGGGTGTTGGGACGCCTTCTCCGGCGTCAATGAGGCTTGGTTTCTAGCGTCAAATCTTGGAAAAGAACGCAGGTGGAATGCGTGCACCGCACGACTTGCAACAACCCAATCGGCAGCCCAGTAAAAGCCCATCAAGAGGTCCAGTATGAAAACCCTACAGGCCTGCCTGCTAACTTCAAAGCCCAAAATCCAAAGCCTTAACTAACTACTCAGACTCGAAGCTCAAACGACCCAAAATCCAACCCAAGTTGAGCTAAAACAAGCCAGATTTGAAAGCGCTTCTGCCTCTCCCAAGACCCCACAAGGCAGGCCCTCAATTCCTCAGGCTCCAGGCCTTACAGCGGCGGATTGCACCAGCTTCAGTGAGGCAGCCGAGATTATGTAGGGCTTCAGAGGTGCTCGGGATTCGAGCCCATCAAACTTCGAAGTTTTCCGGCCCTTGGGCCCTTAGGAGGTTCTTGTGGTGCTGGTTTGATGTTAATGAATTTCAGGGCGGCACTGCTCGCACATCCTTTGCATGGAAGTTCTAAGATTCTAACCATTCTTGCATGGCTGCTGGATCAGTGCTAATGCTTTCCAGGAGGCTGTTACCATAGCTCGAACACCTGGGTGATATTACACTTACCAGTATGCCCATGCTGGTGACGTGGACGCCACCGACGTTCGGTCATGCTCGGATCATAAGACGAATTGCTCGGGTGTGAGGAGTGTTACCATTCTTCGGGGATGCTTAGGCCATCGACATGGCTGTTTTGTCGTGGCTTGGGAGGTGTGCGCGCGCGCGCGGGGTGTGCAACGGAGCTTGGACCCAGCATTTGCAAAGGGTATGCAGATGCATCAAGATGTCTGGTCGGAGAGGCTCCAAACCCTGTGCCCTGAGCCCTAAAACCTTTTTGGCAGGCCTTCGTCCTTCAGCCGCAGCCTAGCTGTGAATATGCCAACTTCTCCAGCAGTTGGGTTGGGGCCTTAGGTTGAGGTATCAGGGCTGAGAGCAGCAAGAATTAGCAAGGGTTTTGGGCTTATGGTATGTGAGGACGCCTTCTGCTTTGTGGTTGGAGTGCTCTACTGCTTTTGAAGCATCGAAACATGAGCCTTGGGCTCGGTTTAGTCAGATGGGCGCATTCTCCGCCATGTGTGGAGCTGTGCAAGCTGCACGATGCTAACTTGAGTGACTATCTTCAGTTCGGTAGTTGGCAAATGTTTCCGGGAAGCTCATGCTAGCACCTTTTGCGTGACCTTTGTAGTGATGCAGAATGTGAGACCCACAGCCCGAAGCTTCTAAACCCGCTGCGACTATCCCCGCCGTTTAGGGCTGCTGCCAAGCATTGCGCCGAGGTCGGGTGCACCTGCGAGGTGCCACTGCCACCGAAGCTCAGGCGCAACAGGTGGTGTAGAGGTTCAGATTCGGGGTTGCAAGGGGGATGCGGTTGCAGGCATCCTGTCAGAGCCTTGCGAGCTCCAGCTCGGAAACAACTCCCAAGCGAACCCAATGCAACCCGCAGCAGCCCACTGCAACCCACTGCAGCCGAATGCAACCCACCGCAGCCGAATGCAACCCACTGGCAGGCTTGCAGACACGGACGCTAGCGACCTCCCGGGTGCAAAGGCCCAGAGTTCAATAGGATGGAGATGATGGGGGTTTTGAAGTTCTACGGGCTGAAGTCTCTGCATCTTCGAAGAGCCTCCGCGAATGATGGACCCCACAATGCAGGACTTTGAGGGCTTGTCGTCAGCAACATTGGGTCCTGTGTGGAATGCTGCTTGAGCAAGAAACAGATTGAGGCGCTGGCTTTTGCTCAAACTTTCTCAGCCTCTCAGAATCTCAGCCCTCGAGATTCCTGAATCGCAACCCGCGGGGGAGAGGAGTCGCCCTGAAACCCTAAGGCCCTAAGCCCTTGAACCCTGCCACATCCTGCAACCATACAACAGCCTACGGAACTTTAAGCTCTTGGAGTCCAGCCCGGAAATCCAGCGCCCCAGCCCCTCGAACCATGGGGTTTCAATTCAAGACGTGTGAAGCGACGAAGAGAGACTTCACAACGGCTTCAGGGTTGGAGGGCTTCGGCATTTTGCGTAAGGTGTTTAGGGATTCTGTTCGTACATGCAGAGCTTCACGTGGCTTAATCAGGTTGAGGCCTGAAGGGCACGAAGGGCACGGAGTTTGAGCTCCTCCCCAACACTCAATCCATGAACATAAACATAACCCTTGTTTTACAATCTTCAGGTTGAGGCTGATGGTGACGTGGTTGCTCAGGTTCTTGCGCCTTTCTCTGTAGCTTCGGCGCATTGCAGACTGTCGAATAAAAACAACCTCGGCTCGTCCATGCGTCATGCATTATACTTGCTGCAATCCCATCGGGCTCAGGCACGGAATTCAGGTTTAGGATGTTGGGTTTCGCGCTCAATATCGTTTGAACTGGCCTCGTTGTGCTTCGGCCGAGTAGCATTTACGGCTCACATGATGAGGCGAAGTGTCAGCCTCTAAGCTGTGTTTTGCGACCCATGCTTGAAGCTTTGTTTAGGCAGCGGATCCATTCACAAGGGCCAAGCCCGGCAGACATCGCGCGACGCTCATGACATCATGGCACCCGTTCTACAAGGTCTCGTTGTCATATTTGTCATAGATGCAAGAAAGTCCAAGCCTCATACAGAATCATGAAGAATCGCACGGGCTTAGGTTTTGAGTCATTCAGGGCTGCCTCAATCACCGAAGCCTTGTCAACTAGTGTTGCACCGCAGGAGCCCGACCCTATGGAGCTTGCTGCTCAGTGCGGAGAAGATGAAGTGACATACTTTAAGATGTCGAGCTAGGGTTCAGGGTTGATGTCCAGAGGAGGACGTCCTGGTGGTGCTACTTTCTTTGGAGTTTCCATTTCAACTCTTTTGGCCTTTCGAGACCATAAGTTAAACCCTAAACAAAGGCCCGCTTGGTGTCGGGTTCAGGGTGTAGGGGCCTATCCTGGATCCCGCAGCCCGAGGTTCTTTGATTCTCCCCATTTCTCCCTCCCTGCACGTGTCCTCGCTCCCAAGTGCATCAGACTTTTCAATAGGTAGACCTGCCTTACAGTGTGACCCCGCGACACTTCCGAGAGCATTCCACAAAACCTGCCTGTTCCAAAAGAGTGTTTCTTCAGACTTTCAAAGCGTCGGCCAGCTCTCAGCCAGCCTGGGCCTAGGATTGAGTGCCCTTTCGCAAAGTGTGAGGCCTTCTTGGGATCACATACTGGCGTGTGGTGCTTCGTTTGCAACTGCAAGTCTGGAATGCAAAAAAGTCTGGGATCTAGGTTTAGGGCTTTCAGTTTCTGGTTTTTTTGATGTAACCAGTTTGGTGCCATGGGACCAAGTTAGCCATGCCGAGCAGATGAGCACAAACACTCAGAACTTTGAAGCCCGACTTCTACAGACCCTCAAATTTGGATTTGATTGCTGGTGACAGCTGCAGGCTTCTAAACTCAGAATGCCTATCCGGATTGTAGCAGGTTGCAGACTTCGTGACTTCGTCATGAGGTTCCTGATGTCATGCAGTGTTTCTGCCAACCCCTTTAAGCCCAGCAACCTCCAACTAGGACATGGTCATGCAAACATCAACGGAACCCACGACGCAGGGGTCACACGCTGCTGGCCATGAGGTGGGGCGGTACAGAGTAGAAGCCGGACGTGACTTCGTTGGGACATGGCAACGTTGCTTTCAGAACTGCTTTGGCAAGCCAATGGTGAATTTCTTGCTCAATTCCAAGACCCTCCAAATCCATCCAATAGTCGATTTCCAGCACGCCGCTCGAACTCCTGATCGCAAGCTAGCCCGAGCCGCCACTTTTGCTGGGTACTTACTCAGATCTCGCTCGTGGGACGAGGCTCTATCCTTCATGGTTTCTTTTCCTGAGGTTCGAATCCACGCATACCATTCACCGATGTGCCGCCCGTTTGTAAAATAAGCCGAAGCTCCTGACTCCTTAACATCTCTGTCCTGAGAAGTTGCAGGTAAAGTGCCTGCGCCTGGAGGCTTTTGGTTTCAACAAGGCACTCGGCATTTGGGGTTTTAGGTTTCTGTCTCAGATCTGTTGTGGGCTTCATGCTTTGGGTGCTGCTGGTAGTTGAAGGCATCCAGCTCGTCCTGCTTGCAGAAGCTGCCAGATGGTTTTACTTGGCAGAGAACTTTCATGTGCCCTCGGGCTTTCAAGGTTCTGAGCTTTAGGGCATTGGCGGGCTAAGTGCAGGTGCCCACGTGTGCGTTGGCCATCCTCAGCTCGGAATGTGTAGATTCATGCCCTGCTCGAAGCCAACACACTGCAGAAAAGAAGCCGACGTTCAGCCCTTCAAGACCTCTAGCACCACGCCCCAAGCCAAAAGCTCCAATCGCCCTAGGTCCTAGGTCAAAACCATGAAATAACTAAGCAGCCCTTGAACTCTCCTCAAGACTTGCAAGCACGGGAGAAGGCCGTCTGGCACAGGTGGAGGTCGCTGACCTGGGTGCCGAGGGCGCCTTTCGTCAGGTTCGGGGCTGCAGCGTGGGCTCCCAGAAGGGTGTGAGCTGAGAGTTTCAGGGTTGAGTTTTTGGCCTTTCTGCTTTGGGTGGCCTCGGGAGCAGCCAGATGGAGCACGCAATGCACAGTTGGGCTGTCGAGGACTCGCGCTACTGAGCTTTCGGTGTTTCAGGGGTTTTGGTGAAAGCGGGGTTGTTTTCTTTTCAAGGGAGTTTTGTCTCGGGTGCTTGGTACACAGCATCCAAGGTTTGTTGAGCGCTTGCAGGGTTGCGGGTTGGCGGCTGCCGGAGGTTGGTTGACAGCCAAGCTGATGAATCCCCACATGCGAAAACCAATCAAGCACCCAATTTCCAAAAGTAATTCCTACCTTACATGACCTGACATGCATCCCGAGGTTATCTGATGGGACCTGGCCAATCCTTTGTCATGCCAAGTATCGCCCAGACCTCAGAAAACATGAGGTGCTCTTCCGTGAAGGTGTTCGGGATGTAGGGTTTTGGGGAGAGACAGAGAGGTAATTTCGGCTCCAAGCCAATATCCAAGGCAGTCAGGTGGCAATGCTCCTTAAATGGTGAGTAGGCTGGTTGCCTTGAACCCGGTTCAGTTGGCTGACTTCGCGGCGGGGGGAGGCGGGGGTGGGGAATGCGCAAACAAGCAGAAGAGAGGAGTTCGTGAGAAAGGTCAACGAGCCGACGGCAGGCGTCGAGAGACGCGGCAGCGCGGTGGACACACAGCGATGATGAGTGGCTGAGGTGGCAGGAGGACATGAGCCAGCCAGTGACACAATGTGTGGTGGCCGGGACACGAACATGGAGTTAACGCACAACCGGGCAAGGGCAGTTGATGTCCGGGGAGGATGCAAGATGCCCGAATTTGGGCAAGGTGTGTGATCCCTTTGGGGCTATTCGGGGACTTCAGCCAACAAAAACAATTGGGGCTTGGTCGTGAGCGCTGGGGGGGGGGGGGGGGGGTGAATTTGGGGGTAGTTGGATGTGCACGGCAGACATCGCAACTCCCCAAAGATACTCGTAGCCGCCTCATTGAAACCTAGGCTTTGGGGAGCTGAGACCCCAGAGCGTTGTTTTTGCTCCAAGACCAAGGTTGACTCCTTCCGCATTGTGTTCAACAGCCAGAAGGAGGCTAGGGCTGGTTGGGATCAGAATGTCTGGTTCAGGCTTGCAGGCTTGTTGGAATCAGGGACATGCATAAGAGGATCATAAGGCAGTGTGCGCCCCGGTATACTTGCAAGAGTCTTCGATCAATGAGGAACGGCTAACTGCCAGCGAAGTCCGAACACCTGGACGCACGGGTGCTCGTGCAGGGTTCAATACCTTCAACTGGTCTTGTACGACGCTTCATCCCAAACCTTTGAAGCTCCTAGCTGTGTATCAAGAGAATTAAATGCCCTGGGCCCTCACACCTTGATAGCATCCACTTCCAGCATCCAACTTTTCTCCCAGCATGCCGACCATGAGGCGCTCGGCTATGACTGCGGTGGCGACATGGGATTTCAGCCCAGTGCTGTGGCGAATGGCTAAACCGGAGCTTTTCAGGTCAAGGGGTGCTCCTTCGTTCCTTTTTGAAAAGGTTTAGGGTGGGGGCTTTCGGTCTGCCGCTGGAAGGTTGCACGGGTTGCACGGGCCTAGGACATGAGATTGTGTGTTAGACTTTCTGTAGGAGCGGTGTTGTGAGTTGGCCTTGCCGCGCCCTCCCCGAAGACTCAGAGCTAATTGCCAAAAGCTCTGGGGTGTGTCATGGTGTGTCTGTGTCGACCCTCCCCGCAAACGGAGTCCAGAGCCAAAAACCTTCCTCTCTGGAAGGCCAGGCTTTAATTTTGTCCAAAACCTGCTAAGCCTCCTAAGCCTCCTGAAGGCTTTGAGGTTATCGTTCGGATGATTTCGGCTGTGGGGGTTCCCCAAAACTGTCCCTAGCCCATCCTAGCCCCGAAACAAGGGCAACAAGTGCCAATTCTCAAAAAGCCCTGGACCAAGGCAACACCATGTCGGACATGTGCAGACATGCGCTCTACCGCCTCGAGGTGCATACCGCGAAGGGGGTGCGCTTATTCAAAACACAGCCAGTCTTTGCCAGGATTCAGGTCTTGGGTCGAGAAAGGGTGTTAGGGTACAGACGAGTGCTTGCCGAGCGTCAAGAAGTGTTGCTGATGACGCTGAAGCCGAACATGAAGCTCAACGTGACTTTCCTTCCATCAACCTCTTCTGAGGGCGCGAGCGAGCGAGCGAGGGAGGGGGTGGGTGGGGGGGTGAGTGAGTGAATGGGTGGGTTGGTGGGTGAGTGGGTGAGTGAGTGAGTCAGTGAGTGAGTGAGTGTGTGTCTGACAGCTCTCGCAGGTTGTAGGGCATTGGTGTTTGGTTTTAGGCTTTAACCCTTTTTGGGTATGCAGGCTGTGTGATCCTTAACCTTGATCAGACGTCCTGCTGAAAGGTCAATTCCTGAGCAGCTCCAAGCTTTTCAACCATATCTCTTGCCCAAACTGAAGTACACATGATGGCCTAGGGAAAACTGATGCGTCTTGGTCAGCACGTGGTGCAGCCCCGTGCAGCTGGCCTTGTGGCTTTGGATCGTTGAGCAGGTTGCAAGCAGTCACCTTTTTGGTAAATCGAAACTGTCAGGGGTTTTGGACTGCCTGAGAAAAAGTGGGTACGCCGCATGAAACCTAATGTTAACCTCACACGTATAAATGGGGTGGTAGTACTAATATTCGCCAGCCAGAGGGCCCCAGCCCAAGACTACTTTCCATTACGGGAGGTTTTCGGGCAGATGTGTGTAAACAAGTCTATATAGGGGGGTTCCGGTGAGAATAATAGTGGGGTGACAACAGTAAAATTTGGCCGGCCAGGAATCGAAAATTCTACTGACAATGGCTTCAGAGTTCCATTGCAGAGAAGACTTTCAGCTGAGCTGGCTTGAAAGAGCTCCGAGGCTGAGTCTTTAGAGAAGCAGATCTCGTTTGAGATTGCTTGTCTTTTGAGATTGCTGCAGCTCCAGAGCTGCGAGAAACTGCTGCTTCAGGCCTGTTTCTTCAGAGAAGCAGGTGTCTTTTAAGATTGCTGCAGTTCAGAGCTGCGAGAAACTGCTGCTTCAGGCCTGTTTCTTCAGAGAAGCAGGTGTCTTTTGAGATTGCTGCAGTTCAGAGCTGCGAGAAACTGCTGCTTCAGGCCTGTTTCTTCAGAGAAGCAGGTGTTCCTCTAAGGCTTCAGATAAGAATCCCTTGAACTTAAGACTTCAGCCTTCGGGTCCTGGAATTCAAGAAGCTGCCAGAGGTCTGAAAGCAAGGTTTCCCTACTAAAATCCTTATCCGTCGGGGCTCGAAAACAAGTCCGGAAAGGGTACCCCCTTACGGGCCTCCAAAATGACAATAATAAAGGGGTGGCAATAATAATTTCGGCGTGTTGGCACCCTCTCTTTTTTTCCGCCCCTCCAAGCCCCGGGGACCAAAACAAGATTGGGGGGGTTGTTAAAGCGACGTTCACATTAGTGTCGTGGGCTCACACTTGGACAGAGGGTGGATGTCCTAAGACGCAAAGCAACCGAGCGCCTGAACCAAGGTTTTACAGGGCTTAGACTCTGTAGGGTTCAAGCTTCCGGCTTAGCGTTGCTTCAGGTCTCCTGCGATGCCAGCTTCAAGAGTCGTTCACTTGGGCTTGCGATCCTTGAACCAGCTCTGCGGTGTCAGGGGCGTTTTTTACTGCTCGTAGAGGCGGTTGCGAGCCTTCTGCATGCTTGGAGTCCTCCTATCTCGAACAGCTGATTTTGGACTTGTGCTTTACGGAAGTACTGATGTAGGGAGCGACAGCCAGTGGCCCTCGGCCAGGATCCGAGGTAGCGGGTCTACTCCGGATCATGAACCTCAAACCTCCAAATGCTGAACCTTCGACAGTGGTGAGACCCTGACACTCAAGACCATGAAGCAGTAGCGTCTCTTTGTCCCACCCGTTCTTTTGTGGGAGGGGCCCAAGCTGAATGCCCCAAAGTCCGCCGCAAGAATGCAGCATGCAAACTAAACCCTAGCTGCCCTCATCCTCGAGCCTTAAACTTCTTAAGCCTTGACGACTCTCCGAACTTTAAGCCGAGAGTGAACATGCCTTTAGCCGAGGTGTCTTACCCGCTGGGTGCGAGGGCATGTCGCCACCCTATGGGCTCTCTGCCTCAGCTTCGAGGATTCGAGTTGCTTTTTTGGGGTGTCAAGTTCAGGGCTATTCAGGGCTTCAGACCACTCAGGGAGCGCTGGGATGTTCTTTTGGGAATCGGGTCTACGGAGTCTACGGCTGAGAGGGTAGGAGTGGGATGTTCTGAGACGGGACAAGTGGCAGGGCATAGTATGTGCAAAGATTCTTACAATGAGCGATGCTTGTGTGATCCCAGCATGTCAGCATGTGCGCCAGCTTACGTTTATGGGGAAGCAGGGATAATTTCACACGGTGGGCAGCCAGGCCCACTTCTATATCCTAGATGCCGAAGACTGGCAGAGCGCTGCTGCAACAATTGTATAGGTTCCAGGGCCAGTGGCGAGTTTACACAATCTGGCCGAGGTTTACAGAAAGCAGTGCCATGCGAGACCTGTGCCCACTGGAGTGCAACGCCGCAGATGCACCGAGCTTGGACATCATGTGAGAGCAGGGTTCAGGGTTTGTCAGTTGCATGTTAATGGCCAGCTTCCGGTTCGGGTTTCGTACTTTGAAGGGAGGGCGTAGGGCATTGGGTTTGTGCACGGGAAAACGTGAACCGTAGATCCTGGATTGACATCTGAAGGCCTGAGCCGCAAATCCCAAGGCCCAAGCCCACCAAACCTTAAACCAGTCTAAAAGCTCCCCAACGATCGCGTCAGGTTTCCACACTGGCGCAGGCGGTGGTCGAGCGCCGGCAGCGGAAGCAGCAGGCCTACGAATGCGAGTGAGGGTTCGTTGCTGAGGGTTGCCGGTGAGAGTTACTTGAAAGTTTGATCATCTGAGTTGTAGGTTTTGTGCTCAAGTCTGAGCCTTTCACAATCAGAGTTCTGGGGCAGTTCAGGACATTGGTGGTTTAGGGTTGGATGGTCCTCATGTTGGTCTTGATCTGTTCAGTGGTGTGGGATTGGTGACTTAGGATCGGGCCGTCTGGTTGCACTCTGGAGACTTGGTTTCAGGGTGGCGGTGACTGTTGAGACTTGTGTCTGGGAATTTGCCGCGTGCTCAGAAGACGGTAGAAGGCTGAGGGGTGGCATGCGTTTATCCGCAGCTTGTTGTTTCAGGATCGGTCCCAGCAGTTGGTTTCCTGGATTGGCATGCGTTATAGGACTGGCTGGCAAGAACCTGAGTGATGGATACACCTTTTCAACCATGTTTGACAAGCCAAAACCATGAATATTCATTCCTTCCAGCCTTGTAGTGGAAATTGACCGATAAGAATTCTGGGGTGCTTCCCTAAACCCCAAACCGCAAACCCCACAAAGCTCTAAGCAAAACGCAACGGGCTCCCCTAAACCCCCCACGCCGAGAAAGCAAAGCCGAAAAGCCCTTCAGACTCCACTCAGAAAAGGAAGAGGCGGAGGCGCGTCAGAGAGCCCTCGAGGCGGCGCGCCGCCAGGCAGCTGTGTTGGTTCTTGTGTGTGTGTGTGTGTGTGTGTGTGTGTGTGTGTGTGTGTGTGTGTTTTTGTTTGTCTGTTTATGTTTGCCTGTCTGTTTGTCTGCCTGTTTGTTTGTGTTTGTCTGCCTGTTTGTTTGTGTTTGTTTGTGTTTGTTTGTGTTTGCTTGTGTTTGCTTGTGTTTGTTTGTGTTTGTTTGTGTTTGTTTGTGTTTGTTTGTGTTTGCTTGTGTTTGCTTGTGTTTGTTTGTGTTTGTTTGTGCTTGTTTGTGTTTGTTTGTGTGTGTTCATGTTTGTTTGTGTGTGGTCTTTCTTGTTTGAGTATTATTAATATAACTGTTACTATTACTATTATGATTATTATGATTATGATTACTATTATTACTGACTACTATTATTACTATTATTTTATTACTATTACTACTATTATTACTATGATTGCTATGGTTACTATGATTACTTTTATTATTATTATGATTATTGTTACTATTCCAATGATTATTATTATTATGCTTATTATTCTTACTATTCTTAGTATTATTATAATTATTGCTATTATTACGATTATTACTATTATTACTATTATTATTATTCCTATTATTACTATTATTGCTAGTATTGCTATGATTACCATGATTACTATGATTAATATTATTCTTGTTGTTTTTTTTTTTTATATTTTTATTTTTTATTTCTATTATTCCATATACTATTATTATTATTATTATTACTATCATGACTATATAATATTATTACTATTATTACTATTATTACTTCTATGATTATATACTATTATTACTATTATACTATTATTACTATTATTACAATTATTACAATTATTACTATTACTATTATTACGATTATTACTATCATTATTATAACTATTATTCCTATTTTTACTATAGTGACTAGTATTCATACTATTGTTATTATTACGATTATTGCTCTTACTATTATTATGATTATTATTATTACATTATTATTAGTGTTATTATCATTACCATCATCGTTTTTATTTTTGTGTTTTTATCTTTGTTGTTATTAGTCTCATGGTTGTGATTATGCTCATTTTGTTAAAATGTTCTTCTTATTAATTCTTATTCCTATTCTTGTTGTTGTTCTTGTTGTTGTTCTTGTTGTTGTTCTTGTTGTTGTTCTTGTAGTTGTTCTTGTTCTTGTCCTTGTCCTTGTCCTTGTTCTGACTCCTACTCTTACTCTTACTCTTACTCTTGCTCTTACTCTTACTCTTCTTATCACCATTATTATTACTGCTTTTATTGTTCTTTGTATTCTGTTTGTTGTGTGTGTGTGTGTGTGTGTTGGTTGTGTTTCTTTTTCGGCAGTCGTCGTCGACAAGGTTTTGAAGGTTGTTCTCTTAGGGGCATTTACTTGAGGGCCTCAGGTGAGCAATACTTTTCCTTTCCATATTGTCTTTTGCCGTGTATATGGGCATCTTCCTTGGGGTTCTGGCTTCGGTGCCCAGTCATCGGCTCGAAATCTGGAGGTTCCCTGATTGCTACCCTGAAGCCCAACTGCTGATCGGTGCTATCCCTAGACACCAAACAAACATGTTTTCACTTTTTTGCTGCACATAGCAAGGCGAGGGAGGAGGCTCGCAAGAAGGACGCGGCCCAAATGAGGGCGCAGGCCAATGAGGGGATTTGAGAGTTGGTGTCTTAAGGCCCACAGTTTTCTATGATTTTTGATGGAGCCGGAAATCCCTGCGCCAGCACTCGAGATTCCTTGCCTGAGGCTCTATTGGGTTAAGTTGAGGGTGTGGAGGAGGTACAAGGGTTGAGCTCAGGGACTACGTGGGTTTTTCTTCGTGCTCAGGATGTTGTCGAACTAGAAGGCGCAAGTCTCCTAGACATGCAAGCTTCATGTAGAAACATGTTCAAGAGAAACTGCAATCTGCTCAGCCTTTAACCCAAAAAGTCCTAGACTCCACCCCTTAACCCGAAATTTCTCCTCACCGCTCCTGATCCGCCTTGGAACCTTCCTCCTTCTTGTGGAGCTTGACCACGGAGGCCGCGGCTGCGGCCAAAGTGACGCAGGCTCGGGCCACGCTTAAAGGATCTTGGGGTGAGAGTTTTTGAGAGGTTTGAGAGGTGTTAGTGATGCCGCAAGTGCAGGCAGGGTTTTCGACTTTCGGGCTGGGACCAGGCATGCTCCTTGAATCCTTCAAACCTAGACTCTAACATGAAAATCTGTTGTGAGTTTATCCAGGCCTTGGGTTGCAGGATTTCGCCGGAGGTCGGCTGAGGGTCCAGTACAAATCTCATGACTGCACTAACCAGGGAGTTCAAGTCAGGTGCAACTCTAAACGCTCCAGGCTCTTGCTGGCAGTCCTGCGGCTGCGAAGGCAGCTTTGGGCGATTGCTTCGAGTTAGAGGCTTCGAGGCTTCCAGGCTGAGAGGTCTTGTTCACCGACTAGCCAAAGTCAGAAGGCTTCCCCCTAAAAACAGCCACCTACATCTCTCGTCCTTCATCGCCCCCCGAAGTCATGCGATCCTGACTTGGGGGGCCTGCGGGCACTAGGCGCCTGCCTTGAAAGCCCGGATACATCCAACTTAAACATCAAGCAGCAACAAATGACGATACCACAGTCCACTGAATCACACAAGTTCTTCCGGAACCCGGATGTCGCCCGCCCCGAAGCGTCTTCGAGTCCTCAGACAGCTTTGCGAACTTTGGAGGCGCTCGCGGCAGCGCCCGGCGCCGCTGAAGCCCGGGAACTCAGAGAGAACGGATCTGGGGGGGCTCTGGGGGCCCAGGGTTGCAGGGTTTCTTGAACAAAGGCTGTCGGTGGGATTGTGTTGGGTAAGGTTTGCCAGGTTTTTGACTCCAGAATGTGTTGTGTGGAAGCAAGCGGTTCATGGCTTCCTTGCTGGCTTCTCACCTTTCCAGGGTACAGATGCAGTTAAAGTTTATGAGGGCTAAGCAGGACTACACAAATCCAGGCGACCCCTTGATGGCCATTGTACGCAGAAACCCTCGTACCCTTAAGCTGCAGCAAGCTGGCAGAAGGCCCTGGCAGCTGCCCCCGGCGCAGCCTCGGCCAGGGCCCTGGGTGGCCTGGGTCTGGTCAAGACTCCTGCTGATCGGCGCCAGAGAGTTCACAGCCCTAATCTAAGTGCGCCCAGAAACCTGGGGACCTCGGGACTCCGTGGCCTTTCCGGCCGCCGAAAACTTCGCTGTGAGTTCAAGACGCTCGGGGGGGAGGGGGGGGGGAGTTTTTTCTGTTTCTTCTTATCAGAAGAGTTGAGGAGCTTTTGGCCTTGTGAAGGGGTTATAGGCAAGAACACAAAGAACAACGAAAGAGCAACGAAAGAGCAACGAAAGCACAACGAAAGAGCAACGAAAGAGCAACGAACTCTAGACCGCCCAAACCACCAACCCGCTCCCAGCCCCCCCCCCCTCCCACCAAAAAAAGGATCTGAAGTGAACCCGACCACGCGACCCCTGAACCCAAAAGCGCCAATGAGGCTTTAAGAGCCAAGGCCCAAAACCCCCCACCCTCCAAGCAAAATGACGCGAACGAGCCCTGAACCCCACAACCCTGAACGCTCGACCACAGCATTCAGGCCTTATCCGCACCCAACTTTGCAAAGGCTCAGAGTTTGTGCTGGCTGGAACAGAATTTGGTTTGGTTTCGAGGCTTTTGGGTTCCAAGGGCAGCTTCAGGACCTTTGGGAGGCTTGAGTCTTGAGCATGTAGGCCGTTTAGGATGAAGTGACCTATTGTTGCTTTGTAGGTTTATTACTTGTAGGTAAAGCAAGTGGAGGTTTACCCCGCCAGGCGCTGGCCGTCAATCCGGGCCTCCTTGGCGCTGCTTGGCTTGAGAAGGGACGTCCACCTATACTCCCAACACTCCATACCCTAAACCCTAAACCAAAAACCCTAAACCCTAAACCCTAAACCCTAAACCCTAAACCCTAAACCCTAAACCCTAAACCCTAAACCCTAAACCCTGAACCCTGAACCCTGAACCCTGAACCCTGAACCCTAAACCCTAAACCCTAGACCCTAGACCCTAGACCCTAGACCCTAGACCCTAGATTTTAGACCCTAGACCCTAGACCCTAGACCCTAGACCCTAGACCCTAGACCCTAGACCCTAGACCCCAGACCCTAGACCCTAGACCCTAGACCCTAGACCTAGACCCTAGACCCTAGATTTTAGACCCTAGACCCTAGACCCTAGACCCTAGACCCTAGACCCTAGACCCTAGACCCTAGACCCTAGACCCTAGACCCTAGACCCTAGACCCTAGACCCGAGACCCGAGACCCGAGACCCCGAACCCCAAACCCTAAACCCTCAACCCTTTTCCCTAAAACCCCTGAGTCACCTCGCCTGAGCCAAAGCAAGAAAGCCATGAGTCTGAAACGCCTGGGGCTCAAGTCAACAACAGAAAAGGCCTCCCCAGAGAAAACCGCGGAGGTCCTGAAAGCTCACGATCTGGGATGTGCTAGGGGTATTTGAGGAATTTAGGGCAAGGGTTTAGGGTTTAGGGCTCCCGGAGCCTGGAAGTCCTAAAAGCTCATGGTCTCGGATGTGCTAGGGTGTAGGGTTTAGGGTTTGGGGTTTGGGATTTGGTATAGGTTTCAGGGTTTTAGAACCTATGTCAATGCGCTCCTGCTTCGGACACAAAGCACAAAGGATTCTAAAGCCTGAGGTAGAGGGTAGGAGGGGAGGGGGTAAGTAGGGGTAGGTTAGGGGGACTCGGCCCTCCGGAGTCTTCCGAGACGATACATGTTTAAAGACATTCTACGGAACAAATCTCAGCACTAGAGCCCACGTCAAACCTGAACCCGAGTGGGGGGAGAAGGGAGGGTGGGACGGGTCTTCCAACCTCAGCAAGAAGGAATTACTATGGGGGTTCAGGTTTCAGGGTTGAGGGGTTTAAGACCTTTTGGGCTTCCGGTTTAGGGTTTAGGGTTTTGAGTTGTAGACAACCAGCCAAGTAGTTCCGAGTGATCCTCGTAACCAAGGAAGATTTTGATTGCACCTGTGCGCCCAAATGTTTATGCAGTAGCCTTGTTGACAAGCGAGACAGTTCTCCGACGGGACTTCGGGTCTAGAGTGAGTATACTGCACCGTTTACAAAACTAAACATGCATGTCGTATTTGTTCACTCACCTATTCGCCCGGCAGCCGTGACTTGCTCACGGCCGCAGCAGGCCGTTGCTTGTGGTACCCATGTTTTTTCCATATCACCGCCATGGCGCTTCAGATGCCGTCATCTTGCTGGTTTTTGCTGCTTTGCACCTTGGGAACGCGTGCCATGCGGGCGACAGAAGCTGGGCGCCAATGGCAAAAAGGTTATCATGGCTTGTTGTTATACAGGGTTCTGTGTTTCGACAGTACAGAATATGTACAGACATTGATGATACTGCCGGAAGGCAAGACCCAGGAAGACGACTTGGATGCCGATTTGGTGGACGATGAAATCGATATTGTACCTTGGGCAACGCTCGATAACAAGACGCGGAACGACTTGTGACTTGGTTGCGCCATGCAGGATGCAGAAGCTCCTTCTGAAAGCCAGTAGCATGCTGCCTGCACTCTTGATCTCCTGAAGATGTCTATCGTGCCCATCAAGTCTGATGTTATTGCCTGCCACTTTTGTCGCCACTTTTGTGTGGTTTAGGATTGTGATGATGGCCCTTGTGCGGGTTATGAGTTTGCCTATCAACATATACCTGATACACCTGATATGCCTGTTCAAGCTTCAGTCTCGGAGCGTACCGAGACTGGCAGGCTGCAGCATGGCTTCAAGAACAATGCCTGTTACTGCAAGAAGGCTGGCCCCTTTCCTTTTAAACCATGGGTTTAGTGGGCTGTAGGGTTGTCAAAAGGGTTTAGATAGAGTTTGGAGTTAGGATCTACGCCGCAGTGGTGCCCTTGGGGATGTTCAGTGTTCATGGGTTGGGAGATCAGGCGCAGGGGTTAAACGAGAACCCTCCAAAGAGAGTAAACTCATTCCACGCGAGATTTAGCCCTGGACTGAACCCTTAACGCCCAGGAGGCCGAACCATGATAACACCCTAAACCTTGAAGCCTCAACCTTAGCTTAAACCTCAAAGCCTGAGCCCTGTAGCTGAATGCAGGTGAAGTCGGATGCAGAATGCCCGAGTGAGGAGGAAGGTGACCCGAGATGGCATCTTCGACAGGTCTGAGATGTGGGTGTCGGGTGTATGCTTGATGACTAGGCCTATAGGGTTGGGGTCTAGGAGACGACAAGGGTTGAGGATTTGGGGTTCAGGGTTTAGGGTTTAGGGTTCAGTATTCGACTTTAGGTTTTTGTGGTGTTGGTTTGTTTGTCGGATCCAACGTTGGAGTACTTTGTGCCGGAAGGCATCTGCTAACAGTAACATCGACACCCAATAGGTACTAATTACTCGCTAGACAAGAGACATCAAGAGACCACGTATGTTTGGGGTTTACAATGCAAGGCTTCGGGTGAAGGCTTTGCATGTTACAGCTCCGCAAGTTCGACGCCGAATGGGTATCGAATGTAGGGTTTAGGGTTAGGAAACCCTAAAGCCTTCGCTGAGGGCTCGACGCCACCGCGGAGCCCGAAGCGACCCGAGCTTCGCGAGCGGCAGAAAGCGCGCATGCGGAGCCTAGGCAAAGCTAGGTGACTGGTGGCCACCGAAAGGACGAGGCCGCCCCATCCGAAAAGGACACGATTTGGATCGGCTCCCCAAAGCCAGCGGATCCTTGTGACAAGGGTTGCACCCCCCCAACCCTTCACGATCTAGAATGGCTTCCGGCACCCGCTAGGACAGCCTGACAGAAAGCCCACATGAGAACCCGCCAGCACAGCCTCACGGAAAGACAAATCCATTGCTTCTTCCGGCACCCGCCAGGACAGCCTCACAGAAGGCCCACATGAAAACTCGCCAGCACAGTCTCACAGAAAGCCCAATCCAGAAAGGGACAGACTCACAGAAAGCCCAGATGCAGTGCTGCTTTCGAAAAGTAACGGACCCCGTCGGTTATGTCGGAGCCCCGCTAGGATGCACAGAAGTTAGAACTATACCCTAAAATGTTTGAACTCAGGGTGGTGGGGTGTGTCTGCTATGCACAGGTGCGGCCTGGGTGTGCACACACCAGTGACGTCACCACACCTTAAACCCTAACCCAAGGCCCGCTCCTAGCTTTCAGAGGCAATCGCCAAAAGCACTACCTTTGAGGCTGCTCTTCGGGCTTTGCGTGTTGTGGGTGGTTTGGGAGCCCTTCTTTGGGGGTGGTTGGGGCGTGTGACAAGCGGGTGCACGACTGTGGGTGCTCAATCTGACGGGAGTCGATGTCTTCTCTAAACATGGCTCAGCATTGCGGCTTGGTTCGTGACCTGCCTGCCCCAAAAAAGGGTGGTCTGGCTGGGAAATTGCGGTTTATCGCCATGCGTAGAACCCTCGTAACCCTAAACCCTGAACCTGAAACCCTCAACCCTATGACCGTAACCCGAAAACCTACACCATGAGCCCTACACCTTAAACCCTCAACCGTGTGTTGGAGGAACCTCTCTGAAAATTTGTGGCTTCCGGTCCTACGTTTGTGCTTCGCTATACAAATGGGGTTTAGATTATAGTCTCCTATGCCAGTACCGTTGGTATGCTCTTTCCTCTTCTGAGTATTCCCATTTCCAAGCCCCTTCACAAGGCGTTTGTTGTTTCTGTGCGGGTATGTCACCAAGGTATCACGAACTGAAAGGCGAAGACAACAATCTTTGCTGCAAAATCGCGAACACCGGCTTCTTCACCTACGTCGGATGGTCCTACACCAAGATGGATCGTAATTTTTCCCTCTGTGAATCAGAGATCCGCCCAGTGCCTGCTACATCATGCTGCTGGTTGGACGGCAGACGGGGCCTTTAAAGCAGCATTTTCGGTGTTGGCGTTTGGGATCGTGTGGGCCAAGCAGGGCTAAAACACGGGCGTGCCTGTATTCTAAGTTAATCATAGCTACAGTCCGTCCCAAGGCCCCGTTCCAACTATATTGGCTAAGGCCCCTATGAGTAGAGTCCCCGCCCCCATTCTTTCGCCACCTTCAGCCCAACATAAACCCCCGAGCCTTGGACACATCGAACGCCATTGCCATGAAGAACTTGTGCCCCATACAACCCATGTGAAACCTGAATACAAGAAACACAGTGAAGCCGTAAAGAAACCAGGACTTGTGGCCAACCCAATGGGCATTCGGGTCAGCAGAGTCAGTGCAGATCTTGAGGTGCTGTGCATTCGGTTCAGGTTTACGTGTGGAATTGTGACGAGTAGGAATACTGGTATTTTTACCATCAACACAGTACTAGTATGATTTGCAGTATTCGCGTACTGTTTTTACTGCTACTCCTACTGCTACTACGACCTACTAATACCGCTACCACTACCACTACAATTGCCACTACCACACTACCACCACCACCATCACCACAGCTGCTGCTGCTGCTACTACTACTTCTGCTACTGCTACTGCTACTGCTCCTGCTACTGCTACTGCTACTGCTACTGACGACTACGACTACCACCCTCCTACTACTGCTACTGCTACTACCACTACCACCATTACGGCAACGACCACCACGACGACGACGTTTACTATGTATTACGATCTGCAAATGGGGAAGGGCTAGGAGTTTCAAGTTCAGGGTGCACTATGCAGCTCCCTGAAGCCGAAGTCCTAAGCCGCCAAGCCCCGAGCCCCTGAACAGGTGGACCTGCACGCCTATTCACAGAAGAGCCCAGTCGTCCACAAGAGTGGCTTTAACTTCAGGATTGAGGACCAGCGGCCCTTAGCGGGTTTTAATCTTTGGAGTGACGGTTGACTGCGACCCCATCCATACCCATCGGCCACATCCGAAGATTTCAATCTGCAAGTTCATTCGTTTGTTGTGCCAACTGGTATATATTGCATAGGTTGTTGTCTTGCAAGGTGTGCCCGCTGCCCGGGCTTATGTTGGGCTTTCAAAGGGATGCAGGTGTTTCAGATGCCGGGTTTCGAGGAGTGGGCCCAGGGGGTGGTGGGAGTGTTAGGGGTGCAGGCTCCGGGCGCCTGCAGATGCTGTAGCACCTTTGGAGGGTGCCGGGCCGAACCGACATTGACCATTGTCTTTTGCTTTCAAAATCGCAACTGCTTATGGCCATCGGCATTGCAATCCTGATGCTCAGCAGTCTGATGACTCAACAGTGGGTTCTTGAGCGGAACTGAGCCTGGAAACAACAGAAACAGGATCTTATAGCCTCAGCAACTCAGTACGAAGATCCAAGTGCGAAGCAGGACATCACCGGTGGCAAAAACTACAACAGCGCGGCGGTCGATGTTTTTGATGTGCGCCAGTTTGTGGAGTACAATCACAAAGCCGGTCGCTTTGACAAGCTGCGATGCTGCAAGACCCTCTTTCAGGAGGAGCGGGAGGGAGTATGTGGTGAACCCCAAGCCCTAAACAAAGAATCCTGCCCACACTCTGCCATGTAGCTTGGCTTGAGATCTTATGGTTATAAGCAAAGAATGCAGGTGAGCAAAAGAGGAGCCACAATGCATTCGAAAGCTCAAGCACTTTAAACACCCCGACCCTAAACCGGCAGTAGTCGATCCCGTCATGGCTGTGGGCCTAGGTGGTCGGAGAACTTCCAAGGGGGGCTGAAACGCTCCACTCAACACCCTAAAGGGCCCCAAGTGCTTCGTCGAAGCAGCAGATTCAGTCGTTCACTCAGGTTTTACCTATGGGTTGTAGTTCCCTTTTTGGTTTAACCAGTTTGCTATTTCGGATCCTCGAAGGTGACCCCAAAAAGGAATTGCAATGGAGACTATGTGTAGGGTTAGATTCGCCGTCAAGGGTGCTGGGTGCAGAACCCGAGGCCGGAAACTCAAAGCCTGGACTTGGACCTCTTGCCTTCCGCCGGTTTAGGCTTTGGGGCTTTGGGGCTTAGGGGCTTGAGGGTGTTTAGGGTTGGCATGTAGAGGAATCCCACAGTCCTGCTCGAATTCCCGTTTCGGGCTTATAGTCCCCAAGGGTCCTAAATACCTGTATGGGGAGGATGCTTACCCGAGCCATAACGGTGCTTACTCCTACGAGGTCCTACTATGGAAACCCGACTTTCTGCTTTATTCGTTCCTGCAAGGACCACGGCTTTTGCGTGGTGCGAGAAAAAGCGGCCTCTGCGTGCTGCTGCCACAAGGCCTCTTGTAGTAGCAGACTGGGAGCTGTTGGGGAGGGAGGTCTTTGGGTTCAGGGCTCATAGGGTTTAGGGTTTATAGGGTTTAGGGTGTATAGGGTTTAGGGTTTAGGGTTTGGGGTTTGGGGTTTAGGGGTTATAGGGTTTATAGGGTTTATAGGGTTTATAGGGTTTACAGGGTTTATAGGGTTTATAGGGTTTAGGGTTTATAGGTTCAGGGTTTATAGGGGCCTCTGAATTTCGGCAAGTTCTGTTTGTGAAAAAGTTACACTTTGAATAGGCCCTTGAAATCTGAAGCTGCCGGCAGTTTGGCGTTTTGGCCCTCTGCGGTCCGGGATGCCCACCCTTGTTGCAATGCCCCCAGTCCAATCTTTACTTTACCAGCGACCAAATAAGACCCCCCGACATATGGTTGGGCAGTGAACCTTCTAAGCTGCAGCACAATCTCCATAGCTAAAGTGTTTCTTCTTAATTTAAAGGAGCTTGCACCACCTCTAGGGTTCCGGACACAGCACAATCTCCATAGCTAAAGTGTTTTCTGAATTTAAACGAGCCTTTGTGTGCATAGAAGATTGCGCGTCCAGCTTGCACCCCCTGGGGTTTCGAGCACCGCAAACTCTCCGTAGCTAAAGTTTCTTGATTTCGAAGAGCGTTTATTCAGAAGATTTCGCGCCGAACATGTAGAAACCTGAGCGTGCGCCGCAACACGCTTCCTGGTTGGTGGTTTTCGCGGAACGTGTGGAACCCCCTAAACCCCATAAACCCGCACCTTTAAGTCAGATCCCAACCACAAACCAGGAACCATCAACCCCAGAAGCCCCAAAACAACGCAAACCCTGAAACCCTAAACCCAAAAAATTGAGCCCGGGTTCCAGGCAAGTCTGGTGGAGGCGACGAGGTGTTTGCCCGCACCGAAAGCGCCGAAACAACAGACAGTGATAGTGTGCCTCGGACCAGGCTTGTGAGGCTTGTGTAGGGTTTAGGGGTGCAGGGTTCGAAGCTTAGGTTCTTCGTGTACAAGCAAGAACAAATCACTAGTAGCAGTACTCGTCCTTGGGGTTCCTTATTAAAAGCATAGCATGCGATGCTTATAGGCCTTTGACAGTCCTGGTGGCTAAGGCTGCCGGAGAGCCAGGTGCGGCCGAATAGCCCAGAGGGGTGTTGGGTTTTTCTGGCCTTAAAGGGGGGCGGTTAAGCCCGAAACCCAAAACCTGACGGTTTGGGTTTAGGTGGAGTCACAAGAGGATTCGAGCCGGAGTCTGTCAGGGGCCGACCTGAGGAGGGGCCACACTTCGGAGAAACTAGAGGAAGAGTTTAGGGTTTAGGGTTTAGGGTTTAGGGTTTAGGGTTTAGGGTTTAGGGAGGAAGAGTTTAGAAATTTTCAGGCTTTGGGGATTATATTATATGGAGATGTGTGAGAGCAGTATTACCAACTGTTGATGCTCTTATTGTGCATGGGACAGGGCTTAGGGCTTATACGGCTCCGGGGCGTGTTTAGGTTTAGGGTTTAGGATTTTCTGGATCATGCTTGATTTGCTGTATAGGAAAACAGGAAACACTTCAGTCTGGCCACCGCTGGGATCTGCTTGAAGTCGTGTACTTGGGGCTTGCAAGGCAGGAAGATAGTTCGTGTGAAGCAGGTAGGGCAACTGCGGCTACAATCTTGCAGCTCAAAGGAGCCCGAGAAACCCTATAGCAGTAAGCCCTGATGCAGGACCGTCGTCAGCTGACGACAATGCCAAGACAAACCTACATGGAGGAAGACAACATGCCTAAAACACTCAGCTCGATAGATCCGGAAGCTGAAGACGATTTTGATACCTATGACGACGAGACTGAAATGCTGTGGACATGGCTGCGAGTCCAGGCCCAGAAGCAGTGGACAAGTCATTGCTCGAAGAACTCGACATCTGGTGTCTGCATTGAGATGAATTATACTCGTGTTTGCCCTTATGGAAAGGGCCTCTATGAGAAGAAGCTGTACACCGGATCGACATACAGAGAGAAGCCGCTGCCCAAACATGCTCACTCCAACCTGCTTGAATGGGTCGCTCCCATGACTTACGAGTGCCCGCGGGGGACCTGGCGAATCTACGATACACACCTGAACAAATCGGTGCTGCGAGCGGGTTTACCGATGAAGTCGGTGAAGCGCTGTGACTGCGGCCGTAGGTAGGCAGACGCAAGCTTGCGGGGAAAAGAAGAGCTAAAAGAGCAAGCTGCAAGCTTCTCTTTCTGCCCTTTGGGGCTTGGGTTGTGAGCACACAACACACCCTAAACTTCATCCCTGAACCACGAATATGATGCCGTTCTGTTCTTGGCGATGCCACACGCTTGAGAAGTCTTTCCGGAGCACCAACGCAATCCACATTTCAGCGTTGTCGAGGTGAGGCCCGAGCAGGGTTAGGCTTTGTGTCGTTAAAAGTTTTTACAGGACTTCGGGTTTCCGGGCTACCCGTAGGATTTCAGCCAGGGTTCACAAGTTTGGAGTTCAGACTCCTAGCGACTCCTAGCTTTTGCGCACGGCATGGGCAAGTCGGGGTCGCAGAAGCTAAGTCGGGCCGAGATTGTCGGCTTCAGGCCGGTACGTCTCATGATACTCGAGGCTATGGTGTGAGGAATCTAAGCCTTGAGATGGAAACCCCAAAGCCCTGACTTCGACCCAGGCGGTTGCAAGAGAGCCTGCCCTTGCGACGGTGGCGGACTTAGACAGGTAAGAGCCTTCCAACTGTCTTGGGCCATATTTTGCGAGCCGTTTGGGTTGGAAATGTCTAAATCAGAACATGATCATATGAGGGCTTCTTTGATGTTTCGTTATGTTAGGCCATCGTTTGTAATTCTTGTCACAGGATGATATGCGCACATCTTCCTATCTATCCAACTACGCATCTCTGTATCAATCGCTCCATGTTCTGCTGGGAGTGGGGAATTGTGGCGGCAGGCGACCACGAAAATTCCACACACCCTACATCCTAAAGCCCAGCAGGGTCCGAGCTTCACAGACAGACGATGCGTGTTGGATTATTCCCCCGGAAACTAAGGCTTTGGCAAATAATCCGGAGCTTTCCAAGGCCGGAGCTCAAGAAGCACCGGGGCTGTGTGGGCTAAAGGTTTGCTCTGGGAATGTGTCTGACTTGGGGCTGTGGATGTAAATTGGAGGACGGATGCGGGGCTGCAGGGCATGAGGTTCCACAGGGATTGCTCGGAAAGAGATCACTCCATGCAAAACCTCAATCACATGCTCAAAGCGCCCTGCCAAAGGAGGTGGGAAGAGCCCACAGGATGTGTAAGTTCCTGATGAAGTCGCGCGCGCCTCCTACCCTGAGTTCTCATGACACGCGCGGGTGCAGGACCCTGTGTCCTCAACCTGCAATCCCTAAACTGAGCATCCCGAAGCCCGAAAGAAGACTAAACCATAAGGGCATTCTGAACTTGATGCCTGAGGAATGTCAATGGCACAAGAATGACCGCAATAGGCCTTCGGCATGCTCCAATCCTATGGCAGGCGTTGGCATCAGACCCCGCTTTGGTCGCAGCACGCAGCCCCAAGATGGGACTTGTTTGATTGATGGTTTGGACGATTTGGGATCGCCGTGTGTTACTTGTGGGACTTCTGCTAGCACGTAGTGGGATGTAAAGTCATGGGGATTGGGCTTTCCGCCCATTACCTGCCAGTGGAAATCCCATTGCTCATTCGTGGAATCCCATTGTGGAAAGCCGACTAGCCACTAGCGGAAGTCCCACTATTCACCTGGAGAAAGCCCACTGCCCACCAATGGAAAGCCTGCAAGCAGACATCCATCATTCATTCGTGCAAATCCCATTGCTTACTAGCAGGATTTCCGCTAGTGGGCAACATGGTTTCTGCCAATGGGCTACTGGGTAGTGGGATTGCAACGAGTGGTAGGCGGATTGTCCCATGGTGCTGGTGCGGCATGGAGTCTTCGTGTGGTGAAGTTTCGGGATTCCGTGAGAAACGCCGCAGTCCATGTAGCTCTGAAACTTTACACTCTGGGCTCACTGAGCCCGAGCCCTACAAAACCGTATCAAGCCTTTGAAAGCCCAAGCGGATCCAGACGCCACCAAGCCGCCCCAAACCCAGCGACCCCAAAAGCAACAGCAAGCCAAGGCCCTCGCACAGAACCCGAGCTTGGCATTTGCCGGTTGCCCAGACCCCTGCCGAAATGTTTCATCGGGTTTTCTCGGGTACTAGACTGGTCACGTGGTTAGCGGACCTGCACCTCTGCTTTTGAAGACATGGGGCGCTTTGCCATGGAGCCTTCATGATACACAGGACCTTGATTCAGATGTGATGAATGAGCATGGAAGGGGCCCTTCTGCTCGAAGTTAGAGGGCAGCGACGGGAGACCCATAAAACAGCAGAGAGGGAGTGCGAGAGCGAGAGTGAGAGAGAGAGAGCGAGAGCGAGAGAGAGAGAGAGAGAGCGAGAGCGACAGAGAGAGAGAGAGAGAGAGAGAGAGAGAAAAAAATGAGTGAGAGACCGCGGGGGCCAAGCCACAAACGGGACAAGGGACTTCGCACGCCCTGCGGGAGGTCTCCCCTCTGGGGAGCCAAGCGTATGGAGAGAGAGAGAGAGAGAGAGTGAGAGATGAAGCGACAAGACATAGCTAGATTATAATCAATGACGAATACAGACACCGAATCAAGCAAAACAGTACGAACAAACGAATGACTTAACTAGGTAAGGAAATACCGAGGTGGGCAACTGAGATGACGACATAAATTAGAATGCAGACAAAACAAACTGCCTACAAACCAGGCAATGAATTAAGCAGAAAGACAAAAGCGATCAATACACAACTGAATTTTGTTCAGACCTGAAACATCAACTTAAAACTCAAGAAACAATGCGGATTTCCGCGACACCAATGAAACTGCTACTACTACTGCCACTGCCACTGCCACTGCCACTGCTACTGCTACTGCTACTCCTGCTCCTGCTGCTGCTGCTGCTGCTGCTGCTGCTGCTGCTGCTGCTGCCGCTGCCGCTGCCCCTGCCGCCGCCGCTGCCGCCGCCGCCGCCGCTCTCACTCCTCGTGCTCGTGCAGCTACTGTGATTCATTTGTTGATGGCATTGTGTTTTTCATGTTCAGATTTGTTTCTTCGATTGCGCTTTACTTTGTTCCGTGCCAGAGCGGGCGTGAGAAGCACACCGCTTGTCAGTCTTTTGGATCTTTGCTGCTTGCTGCTGGTGGTATCTTCAATTGCTTCGGAACTAACAGATTTGCATGGAGGCTACGTGTAGTTTTCATCAGCACGAATCCTCCAGGCTCAATGCTAAGCCTGTGGGCTTTGAGACTCTCCGTTTGATGAGTCTTTGAGGTTAGGGGCCCCCGAAGCCATCGAAGCCATCGAAGCCCAAGCCTTGCACCCCAGGCTCTTGCCCAGAATCCCAACTCTTTGTCGGTGCCGGGCCAAGGGGCCAAGGGGCTTTGGATTTCGGCATTTGAGTTTTGCCTTTTTTTTGGGGCCTTCCGGCTGCTGTACAGTGTTGTGCTTTCTCGGGCATCGTTAGGAGGGTGCTGATGGAACGGAGCGAGGAGGCGTTCCTACCATATGTGATTGCGGAAGTCGAACTTCTGCGGAGTTCAACAGCAACAATCGTAATCAGAGCAAGGCCGAAGAGCCGGAGCCACCTGATCTCTGCACTTTGTGTTGTTCAAGATGCTTCGAGCGAGGCCATTGTGCAAAGTCCGGCCCTGCATCCTCGGCTTCACAAAAATCACCATCGCCAAGAAACCCTTGTGTAGCATTAAAACCTGACCAGCTGCTCACCAGCTGCTCACCTGCAGAGCCCTCCCCACGCAAAAACCGAATTCTGCCGTGTATTCGGAGTTTGGGTTTCCACTGTCAAGAAGCTACCGGCGCTACACCGGGCAACCCACGACCTGCCGGATGAGGCCGTGAAGGCGATGGCCTCCGACCCCACGCTGGCGGCAGCACATGGGCCAAGAGTGGAGTCTCGGGGATTCTGGGGGATTTTCGGGGTTTAAGGATCTTTATGCTTTAATGGTTGAGGGGTTCTGTTAAAGCGTGTATGAGCGTCTTCTTCGCAGGGGCTGTTCTGCCGTTGAAATAAATCGCCCGTTGTTTGGTTGGAATGACATGCGGTGGGTTAGAATGGCGTTGGCCTTGAACCAGCAACTGCTGGATGGCAAAGCAGACTCAGACCTGCGGGTCTTGGGGTGCAGGCGGTGTCTAGACTTTTTGTTTTATACTTCCATTGAGCCGCAAAAGCTCCAAGCGCTAGCCCCAAATCATGCAGTCGACCCGCTCCCAGAACCATTCCTGTATAAGGCCTTGGCCGCAGATCCGGCACTTGCCGCGGTTTCGACCTTGGTTCGGCGGTCTTGGCAAAACCCTCAAATGCCAGACATGGCTATCAGGCATTCAGTGAAGGCTTTGTCAAGGCAAACCGAAGCAACGGGGTTGTCAGCTGCATTGGCCCTACTCTCAGGCAAGTTCTGAGGGCCTTGTCCACTCTTGCACAAGGGTGTCTGAGTCAACTCCCAGAAGTTGAGTACCGGCAAGGAAAGTGGCGGGGGCACGTAAGGCCGGAAACCCCCTCAATACGCGCGATAGGTGTTGCGCCCTCTTGAATCCCAAAACATTCCAAGTCTAAATCCAGAAAAATTCGGTTTGAGGCGTTGGCAAACAACCCTGAAGTACTGGCCGTGGGTACCTGAGCTTCTGAGTGTCGGCTTGCGCTTCAGGATTTGGGTTAGGGGTCATCCACGGGCGAGACAGCTTTGTGATGCGCAGTCATCGAGTTCACGAAGCATGGAACTCATAGAGCTTTAGATACCTCGGGCCATAAGCCGTAGAACATCGTGCACGCATCCTATTGCCCCATCCAAAATGCTCTGTTTCATGTCTTGATATTCGGAAGATCGCAGGGTTCAGGGCTCGAGGCTTTTGGTCAATTTGGGATTTTAAGCGGCTTAAGCGTTCAAGATTTCGGGTGCCTGCGGCCTTAGTCCGTGCTTTCTTTCGTTGGGCATGTCATCAAAAGCCAAAGCCCTAAGCTCCAATTCCCGACGCCCAAGTCCTTGCCCCTAAAGCCCCAAATCCAGAGACTGAGGATCTCGCGAAGGCATTGAAGCAGCCAGGGACCACCGTGGCGGACGCTGGGGTCCCGGAAAAGTGTTGCTTAGCCTTCTCCGAACCCCCGGGCAGGAATAGTTTGTATCAGCATTATGCTTGAATTTGCAGACCCTGACTCTTCAACCATTTGACATCACAGAGAGACCTCGGGTCTGGGATTGACGTAAGGGCAACAACTCGAAACCTTGATGCTGCTGCGTGAGGCGCTGCAGAAGAATCCCGGCCTTGCTGCGGCCGAGCACTCGGTTTAGGGTTTAGGGTGTAGGGTTTAGGGTTTGTGCAAACAGTCACCACTAGTTTCCAAGTAAGGTTTAGGGTTTGGGTTTAGGAAGGTTCTTACATGTTTCAAGTTCTTAAGAAAGAGAGTCGCGCCTGGAAGCAAAGCGACCCAGCGAAGCCTTCGGTCCCCCAGTGTCACCACAACCTAACCCAGCCATATACATCCGAACCGCAGCCCCAGTCGAGGAAGACCCATCCAAAACGCCTGAAGCCCCAAACCGAGAGCAACTTCGTCAACTTGCCCAAGTCCAAGTGAACAAGCAGTTCAGGCACATCCTTACTTTTGAACATTCAAAAGTGGGGCACCACGTGGCACCTACGATGTCCCCCAAATCGGTCTAATCGAGTCGAACCGTTTTCGTGCCCCCTTTATATACCGGGCCTCAAAGGATGTGGCTGCTGCGAGGAAGGCACAGCCGATCGCTGCAGCCAAAGGCTCAGTTTCGCAAGCCCTTTGCAGCCTGGGAGTCCTCATCTTCCGAAGGTCGTTTTGGGCTCGGGATCTGAGGTTCTTTGGTTCTCAGACCCTGAAATGCCTGGGTTTGGGAAGATGGCCTGTTTGTGTTTCTCTGGGGTTGGGCGTGGGCTTGGAGTTGAAGCCAAACATATCGGTCTCCGTGTGAAGATTCGAAAGCGTTTCAGTTTCTAGGCTGAGCTCCTGTTGACGTTGATGGGCATGTGTGATGTTGTTTCGGTGTGTTGTGGGGTTGGTCTAGGGCTAGGGGTTGCGGTGAGGTTAGATGGTTTAACGGATTGAGGAGTTATTAGAAGATTCCTAGTATTAGGGCTTCAGGAGGTGGAAGGGAGGGTCCTTTAAGTAAAGCCCTTCACGTTAAGGCTGCAACCCAACCCCCTAGCGTAGGTAGCCGCCCTCATTTCCCCCACCAAGCCCCAGGCTGCACATTCTTCAGCCCTGACTCTAACAATCCCCTCGCCGAAAGCTTCCGTCGCTTTACAGCTGTGTGGGAAATCCTCGATGTGACGAGGCCCCGGGCTTTGCAACTCCGGCAGTCCAAGGCAGGGCCAAAAAGCAAGCTTCAGAGGATTCGGAGCGGAGGATCCTAGGGCCTCAGCCAACGATATTCAAGAGTGGCTTGTCCACTGTGGCTGTCATTCAACCAAGTCCAAAGTGTCCTTGATAAAACTTCGTTCCCGAAGACTGATGCACCACTCATGAATCGGCCTCACTGATTGGACCAACCGGCTTCATGAGACCGTCCGCCCCAAGGAGTTACCCTGATGGTTAGCTCCAAGCTAAACCCGAAAGCCGGAAAACCAGCCGGCTAGAAGTTGAAGCCCACCGCCTTCAAAGTTCAGGCTCAACCCCAGTGGCCTAAACTTGAGTGCGGCGGCTTTGTGCTTGCAACACAAAGCAAAGAACCTGAGGCTCATCTGAGGTGTACGGGCGTAATGCTCCAGGAGCTGCGTCCAACAGAGTCAACAGAGATCTGGAATTTGGAGCCTACTGCTTGCTAGGGTGCAGAGTCCAAGGCACGCAATGAACCCCACCCACCTCCCCCCAAGAGTAAAGAAAGTGTGCTTGAGCGCACGGCTCATACGGGCGCCGCGGCGCCGTCTCCAAAAACTTGAGAACCTGATTTTCGCACTTTTCAACTTGGAGCTTGCAATGGCTGGAAAATTCATGTGGCTTCTCGAACCTCCTAAGCCCCACGCAATTGCGACCCGAGAACACCGATGATCTCTTCTCTGTGAGGCCCTCTGTCTGGTGCTGTGCCTCCAGGGGCCCTTCCCCCTGGCGCGCTCCCTCCCGGCGCTCTGCCCGGCAGTGCCCTGCCCTCCACTCTCCCTGCCGCCGCTCCCTCTGCGGCTGCTGCAGCCTCTCCCTTTGCTGCGCCCATTCCGCTGCTGCCCAGCCGGGACCCCAGGTTTCACGGCTGTTTGTACCTTTAAGGCGCCAGGTTTCACGGTTGTATTGTACCTTTAAGGATCGGGTTCAGGGTTTTTTCGTACCGTTTGTTGGCAGGGTTGGTGGGGTCGGTGGTGAAAAGCTGCTCACCCCTCCTCAGCCCTTCTTCACGGTCCTGCGAGGTGCACAGCAGCCCCCCACGAAGGCAGCCGCGTGGGGAAAGTTTTGTCAGGGTTTCGTAAGGGATTGTTTGTTTTGAGTCGTACCTTGTTTCGCCCTAAATCGTAAGCCTTCACCGAGCCTT
The DNA here is from genome assembly GCA_905221605.1 of Symbiodinium natans. Classification (NCBI taxonomy): domain Eukaryota; class Dinophyceae; order Suessiales; family Symbiodiniaceae; genus Symbiodinium; species Symbiodinium natans. Next base: position 181,320 of record CAJNDS010000090.1, on the reverse strand, counting down.
TACAGTCAGCTGAACCGCGAACTTGTTTCAAAGAGGCTATCTGTGAGGTTGGAGTTGAAGGAGGAACATGGAGGGTCCAGGAGGGGAAGCCGGCTATGGCTTTGTTTGGTCTTGGTGTCTTGGTCACGGCCCAACTCAATCCGAAGGTCTCAGACATGGTGACTTTGAGAGCTTCAAAGGAAAGTGTCAATATTCTGCAGACTCTTGGCAGGGGCCCCTGGAATTTCCTCTGCGCTCGGATCCTCAAATCACCCTTCTTCTGCACCCAGCAGGCAGCTTGAAGCAACCCGAACTTGAACGGACAATTTTATTAGGCACCTTGCCGGAGCCTTGTGACACAAAGTTGAAAAGCCCTCAAGCTGGGAGATTGTGGCAAGGCCCCATTCGTCGCATCCGCGCCCGCGCCGGTGGGAGGGGTATCGGGAACGGGACGTGCCACTAAAGTCCTCAATCCTTCCTTTTTCACGTTTCGTTTCGGCGTCTTGGCGCTTGAGATTTGGGGGTCGCAGCAGGCAGGGCGTTGATGTTCGAGATTAGGCTTTCAAGTCGAATTGGGATTTGGGGACGGGCATTGAGAACCTAGGTGGGCCTTTAGGTGGACCTTCAGGTGGAATTTGAGGTGGAGAGGTGAGGACTTTGGGTTGGCAAAAGCCTCCGCAGCCTGTCAAGGATGCTAAGTGTCTATCGGGTCATTCTGTGGCGAAAGCCCTTGATGGAAGATCCGCCAGGGTCGGTGAAGGTCGCACTGCTGGCTTTCGTTTTCGGGGTTTCTCCTCTAAGCCTTGGAACATCTTAAAACCAACTATTCTGGCTTCTTGACGGCTCGAGCAACATGGTGTTTTGGTTTATAGCGTCAAGCCGCAAACCAAGCTACAGAGAATTCTTGAAACATAAACCTGGATCAAACGCAATATGAGCCCCCAGCCCCAAGAAATCAAACTGCAGTGTCTCCCACGATCCCCAAATGCACAGAAGGAATTAACCAATCAAAAAGAATCCTTCGGAGTCAACCAGAGTGTAGGGTTGAGCACCTTGAGCACCCTTAGCGTATCTCGTTTTGGTTCCTAACACCCTCAATCCCACGCCGCAAAATCCTGCACTTCTTCCTGGAGGCTGTGTTCAAAGACGTCCAGGCCAGGTTGCTGATGGAGGGGGACGTGGCGCAGGCAGGGCCGTATAATGAGGGAGATTCCAAACTCACTCTGCAAGTTTTGAGGGTTTGGACCTGTTGCATGCTGCAAAGGCTTCCATGGTCCACAGTTGTATTGGGGCTGAAAGTTTCTCACTCTCTGGCTAATCTGAGCGCGCTCAGCGTACGCTAGGGCATTCAGGGAACTTTGGTTGGAGAATGTGTCGAAAGCTCAGAACTGCAAAGTCTTGCAAAGTCGGCATGGCAACCTTTTCGCCGAGTAGTTAAACGCCAGAACGCCCTTGCCTTTGATGCAGTCAACAGCAGGTGTATGTGTGTGTGTGTGTGCCATTTGGAAGAATCCCATAGAACCACGTAAAGTTGAAGGAGAGTAGTTAAATGGGGTCTGAGCCTTCTCGACCCTGAAGCCTTACGGCCGCCTTTACAAAGCGCGGGACTTTCCTTTGAAGCTCCAGAAATGCAACTCCTTCATTCCCAGGTTTGCGTATGGCGCGTGCCCCTCCCCCCCCCCCCCACCCCCCCCTGAAAACCGTCCTGAGCCCTAAGCCTTGACGGCGCCTCCCTGCCGCCGCCCGCTCCCTTCCCCCTATGAAACAACGGCATGTCCGCATGTCCATTAGTGCGCGTGGGCCAGGCGCCTTCGCCAGCACCGCGGCTGGAGTTGGGCAGCTGTTAAAGTTGTTTTTTTTTCTTCTTGTTCTTCTTCTTCTTCTCCTCTTTCGTCTGCGTGTGTGTGAGCTTTTCTTCGAGCCTACTTGTCGCAACTGGGGTCCTTAATGCAGGCTGGTCTCGGGGATCATGGGGCGCTGGCGGGCAGAGATGTTGTAGTGCTGTGGGGCCTTTGTTCTTTTTTGGGGCTAGCTTGGAAGAGGGTTCCGGGCTCACTGCGATCTTGCATCGCCGCAAACGCCAAGCAAAACTTATATTGGGCAAATCCTGCTGCTTGCTTTTGCTAAGCAGGCAATGTTAGCATTCAAGACTTCAGCTTGCCAGCAATTGGCATCTAGATCTTCGGGTTATTGGCCACTGCACCCACGACAGACGGCCATGATTGGGCCATGACCTGCAGGCTGCTTTCGGGGAACTCCAAGCGAGGCTGCTGATGGAGAGAGACGTGGCCCAGGCGGTTCACAAAGTCCTATCTTCCGGATGCCCTACAATGCCCAGATCAGGCCCACAAAATCTTATATTGTATATAATATGTACATATACAAAAATGCACGCATATATGTTTTCTCTCACACAAACACACACACACACACACACACACACACACACACACACACACACACACACACACACACACCCACACACCCACCACACACCCACCACACACCCACACGCACACGCACACGCACACGCACAGACACACGCACAGACACACGCACACACACACACACACACACACACACCCACCCACACACCCACACACCCACACACCCACACACCCACACACCCACACACCCACACACCCACACACACACACACACACACACACACACACACACACACACACACACACACACATGTGGTACCTCGCTCTCACCCCCATGTGCCCCCCCCATGTGCCCCGCCTCTCTGTTTCCTATTTTGCTGCAGCTCCAGACATGTCTTGGAGGGCTTCCGGTTGAGAGAGTTCAGCTTCTCTAATTTCACTCGGGTTTGGGGTTTCTCTTAGGGCCTGAAGCTGCACAAGGCTTGAGCAGCGGTTGACTACAGCATCGTGAGCATCAGCTTCTGCTGCCAAAACGCTGTACTGCCCCCAAAACTTCAATCAAAAACAGAATCTTCGGGAACCTCCCGGCCAGTTTGTGCCAAGAGGTCTCTAAAGATTGTCATTTTGTCCGTGTTTCTTTTGCCCGAACATCGTTTGGCATGTTTTTACCACTGATGCAGTGTTTTTTTGGGACAGTACAGCATTTGAGAGGCTTCAAACGGCAAAGTCGCTGCACTGCCCTCAACAACCAAGCGATGAATAAGCAAAAGGACTTAGGGATACGGTACCGTAGAAGGTATACAGACATCGCCACGCTGCGAATTCCCAGAATCGTAGATTGAAAAGATTCTCAAGATCTGCTTGGGCTTTGGGTTGGGGCTTCAGGATGGACTATGGGCTGATAAAGCCTATTCTTTGCAGAACATCGGGCAAGCATGCCTTCTCAACAGGGACTAGACACTTTAGGGTTCCCGAATTCTCCCCCTGCTTCCCCCGCAAACGATGAACTCAGACATTAGCAGAAGGTTTATAGCACAGTTCTAATAACGATGAGCCGGCATGAGCAAAAAATGGAGCCATGGATAGAATTTCACAAGAACACGACGAGAACATGGAAAATGGTCTGGTGCGGAACGTCACTTAAAACCGCACGTTGCAACTGGACCCATCAACTAAACCCCGATTCAATTAGAATTTCAGGCTTCGTTTGAGGCTCAGGCTCATGAAGCCTTACGGGACTTTCCTTTGAAGCTCCAGCAACGCAACTCCTTCATGCCCAGGTCGGCGTGTACCCCCCTCACCCCCTGAAAACCATGCTGAGCCTTGGGCCAGGCGCCTTCGCCAGCACCGCGGCTGGAGTTGGGCAGCTGTTAAAGTTGTTTTTTTTCTTCTTGTTCTTCTTCTTCTTCTCCTCTTTCGTCTGCGTGTGTGTGTGAGCTTTTCTTCGAGCCTACTTGTCGCAACTGGGGTCCTTAATGCAGGCTGGTCTCGGGGATCATGGGGCGCTGGCGGGCAGAGATGTTGTAGTGCTGTGGGGCCTTTGTTCTTTTTTGGGGCTAGCTTGGAAGAGGGTTCCGGGCTCACTGCGATCTTGCATCGCCGCAAACGCCAAGCAAAACTTATATTGGGCAAATCCTGCTGCTTGCTTTTGCTAAGCAGGCAGGGTTTAGCATTCAAGACTTCAGCTTGCCAGCAATTGGCATCTAGATCTTCGGGTTATTGGCCACTGCACCCACGACAGACGGCCATGATTGGGCCATGACCTGCAGGCTGCTTTCGGGGAACTCCAAGCGAGGCTGCTGATGGAGAGAGACGTGGCCCAGGCGGTTCACAAAGTCCTAATCTTCCGGATGCCCTACAGAATCATATATGCCTACTGCATACGTGCATGGATATACATGTATACAGACGCAATCGTTGTATAGGTATTTATGCATATATGTGTGGCCCCCTCCCCATGATCCACACCTCCTCTGTTATTTGTTTCTCGTTGCTTTCTGCATGAGTTTTTATACTCGGCAAAATGTTCTGTAAATTTCGTTCCGTATTACGTGGTTGTACCACCCAAAAACTAGCAGTGTTTTTTGTTATATGTGCAATGACTCGTGTCCAAAAGACCGAAGCAGAAACGACGAAAGCTGAGCACCTCGAAATACATACGGTGTTGTCATCAGTTTAACTTACTTGTTATTTTGTTGTCTACACAAGCATGTATGCCTTCTCAGTCCAAAACCGGGTTTGGTGTTGGTTTCGTGTCGTTTCGGAAACTAATGACGCTGAAAGTGCAGTGGGGCTAGCAGTGTTGCAACGGCTATGCGTTAAAGCATGTGTTCGGGCCTATTTCTACACAAAAATGCTATGACGTATCTAACATGTCTAAACAACGATGTTTGTATGAAATTTGTTACGCAGATTTGGGGGCGGTGAATGTGCAGTAATAGGGCCAGAAATTTCTTGATTCTCCTACTTGTATGGGGCGACCCCTGAGGAAACAAAGACCTCGTATTGCGAAGGTTGATGTTTATTCGTTATGTCAGTTATGAATAGATTGCCATACCATGTACAAAACTATTCCTTTTTACATCATGAATGCAATAGGGCCGGGGGTTGGCTTCTACAGAGGAACATGTTGTTTTTCCAGGGCCTTATTCAGGGGGGGGGTGGGTGCGAATGGCGGCGAACATGCGTACAAGTCATGCAAAAAATCGTTCGTTACATGGGCTCTATGATTCTTCGGACCACCCATGAAGAGATGACAGCCCGTGTCATGGTTCTAGTCAAGTGAATGATGCTTGTCATCTTAGTGGCTTCTGGTTGATCTCAGTTTCATTGATGATAGCAACGTAATCATTATGTTGCGTGTATTCCTTTGCGCGAATGCTGTGAGTTCTAGTATTCTAGTACTGTATATGAACAAGGAGAATACGAATAGTAAGAGAATATATGACACGAATTGTATGAAACAGCAACGGCGGCGGCGGCAGCAGCAGCGGCAGGAGCAGCGGCAGGAGCAGCGGCAGGAGCAGCGGCAGGAGCAGCGGCAGGAGCAGCGGCAGGAGCAGCGGCAGGAGCAGCGGCAGGAGCAGCGGCAGGAGCAGCGGCAGGAGCAGCAGGAGGAGGAGCAGGAGGAGGAGGAGCAGGAGGAGGAGGAGCAGGAGGAGGAGGAGCAGGAGGAGGAGGAGCAGGAGGAGGAGGAGCAGGAGGAGGAGGAGCAGGAGGAGGAGGAGCAGGAGGAGGAGGAGCAGGAGGAGGAGGAGCAGGAGGAGGAGCAGGAGGAGGAGCAGGAGGAGGAGCAGGAGGAGGAGCAGGAGGAGGAGCAGGAGGAGGGGCAGGAGGAGGGGCAGGAGGAGGAGCAGGAGGAGGAGCAGGAGGAGGAGGAGCAATAGGAGGAGCAGGAGGAGCAGGAGCAGGAGGAGCAGGAGCAGGAGTAGTCGTCGTCGTAGTCCGAAACACTCAAATTTTTTTGTGGGCCTTTGTGTTTGCATGCTTGAGGTAATTTATTCTAGCCCCAAAATCGCCTGCACCTATGGGCTGAGTCCATCTTGGCGAGGCGCCTGCGCCTGCGCCGGCTCCTGTGAGGTAGGTGTAGCGAACAGTTTTCGGGCTTAAGGTTTGGGAGGCTTGGATTTGATGGATTGGGGGTTGAAGGGCTTGAGAGCTGGGACCAAATTGGGGATTTTGTCTTCCAGGCTTCTGGCAGGCATGGCCAGCGGTACTGGGGCTAGGACGTAGGGCTGCAGAGTTTAGGATTTAGGGTTTTGAATGTCGCATAAAGACTCTGGGCGGGCTGGTGTCCAGACCGGCACGTCATCAGTTGAAAGATTCGGCTAGTGTCCAGGCCGATGTATCCTCAGTTGAAAGATTCGGCTGTATGGATTGAAAAGAAAAAAAGTGCCAGGATATGTTGATGACTGCGCTTTCCAGGCGTTCACCTAGTACTCCTATGTCATCATGTGCTGGTCAATGTGGCATAATGTGGCCCTTGAGCCCTAAGCCCAATTTAGATGGTGGGGTTTAGAGGGCTGGTTGGCGCGACAGAGTCTCGGGGGGCGGTGTAGGGTTCTAGACATTGCCGCTGACAGCGATGGTTCAGCGGCGAGAAAGCGCAGCATTTTGCATGAGGGACACGATTGCATGATAGGATCACCGAATTACCACAGTTCTTGACAGAAGACGAGGTCATGACACTCCGTCCGCAATAATACTGTTGCTCTTGCTCTCGCACGTGCATCAAGCTCGAGTATCGAATGGTGGTAGAGAGGTGAGGTGCTGAATCACAGGAGCTTCTTGAGGCAGTCCAAGATGCCTCCGTGCAGCTGTACCCACTATGCCGTGCATATCTGGTTCGGGATCCGTAACATGCGGCAATTACATCAAGACTTGCAGGTCTGAATGCTTGGCAAGGTTCCCACAGGTGTCCACACAGTGGCGATTCTCTACTCCATGAGCTTGCAGAGTTGACGTGCCAAACTTTGCCGCTTCGCAGCTCTGCGTGATGGCTCTAAACATGGGTCGCGCAGGGCTTGACAAAATCTGAGCGCGGACGGGAGTGACAGGGCATAGGCTCAAAGTCGCATAACGTTGTAAAGTCTTCCAGGTCAACGATCCCGAGGTTCATGGTGTATTGAGCTTTGCATCGTGTCGGTCCCGCAAAAACGTCTCTTGACACGGTGGTGCTCGACCGAACCCTGTTCATGTTCTGAGTAGTTTGCAGCCATGCCCGCCTCGGCTTTGCCGTGGTTGCTCTGGTGTTGGCTGCATGGCCCTTGGGTCCTTGGAGAAGTGACGGGGGAGCTGTCCGCCGATGCTTCCTGCAGCAGGTGGGCTTGGGGATCCAAAGCCCCAGGGGCGAACACTCAGCCTCAACCCGGGTCTCAACATACCAACGCGCGCCAACAGACACCTTTGAACAATCAACAGATTGCATGGACGCCTGCTTTCCCCAACAGCACTTCCCGAGGTCCACCTGCCGGGTTGGTCCGCAGGCCTCTGGCCCCAGCCCGCCAGCTCGCCGGGCGTTGACGAGCGGGCCGTTGACTCTCGCTGTGGGTGCGGGTGTGCTACAACACCGGGCCGATCATAACCACAATTAACCTAGATGAGGGGCTTATACCATGTCAACATGCAGATGTAAGTCGATGCACGTTTGCAGATGGTAGTCGATGCACCACAGGAGACAGGGCTACACAAGTCGAAGTGCAACCCGCTGAAACCCTCAGTTGCATCATCCTAAACGTTCTAAAGTCGGAGTTGGCACCAACGCGATATGCCGCTATGCCAATTAAGCTCTGAACTCCTGGGAGATATTGGTGCGGCTCCAAGGATGATCCAGATGTCCAAAGTCCAGTCCGTGGGCAAGTCGCACAGTGCTGACTCTGAGGATCCCCTTTTGCTTAAGTTGTGCGGTGTTGCAGCGGGCACATATAGGCACTCAGGAACTTGGACGTGTCGTTTAGAATAGGATTTGCAGGATCCAGGTTGAGACTGAACATCGGGATGGTCTACTGTAGGCTCCGGGGCTTCGGTTTCGAAATGTTTTGGACACTTTAGAAAAGCCAGGAGCAAGAAGGCTCCGGAGTGCCTCCATCGCTACCTCCTTCGTAATGACTTCACAGATCAAAGGTTAGCACAGTCATCATACTACGTAAGTCATGAATGGAGTGAGTGACGCACGCTAGTCTTAGTTGTGCGAACGCAATGTTTGCGAGCCCGCGAAAAGATCTTTATTATGGGCTCGCGTCTTTATGCTTATACTATCTCTCCAAGGAGAGAAGATGAATAACTGGGGTAGCCCCGGATCGGTTTGCCCTAAGATTCGGAGGATTTTGGAGAAAGGGTCCGGGAAAACGCACGCAAATAAGTGATCGCTGAATCTTTATATGATAAACATATGTTTCTGCTGGTACCTGGCTGGACTTTGGCTTGCCAATGGACTCGAATGCGGCAGGGGACTCTCCCGCATTGGAGGGGTGGGCGGAGAAGGGGGGGAGGGGCTCAAGAGAATCTGTCGAAGGTTTTAGCACAGTCTGTTTGGGAGGTCAAATCATGCGTCGTGGGACGTTCGCTTTGAGGGGCAAGCATGATCGCCAGCAAGAGAACCTTATCCAAGTAGAGAGGGGGTCGACAAGCATGCCGGGGCAAAACAAATTGTTGATGGGCGTCTAAAACAGTGGGCCCTCTTGAATCCAATTTAATCCATAAACTATCCAGAAGTGTGTTGAGTGTTGCATGTTCTAGTCGGCGCAGGATTCAGAGGAGGAATTTTCGAATTTCGGAGTTCACGGCCAGGGGGGTTGTTCAGGTTCAGGGCTTTGATGCTCGTCCTCTGCTTGTGCAGGAGGTCAGGGACGCTCTGGAGTTGCTGGCCTCCATCAACAGCTGCCTGGCTGTCTGTGGTAGGGTTCGTGCCCCACGTGATGGGAGGCTCCGAGTGTTGGGTTCGGGAGTTTAAGGCAGCTTAAGAGTTCTTTCGATCTTTAGTTATCACATGCGCCGAGTATGGAGGGGGCATATGAATCATAATCTTGTCTAACTTTCAAATTGTGAAATCCAAGGCGCAGGATGGCGGAGGGTCTTGTGCATGACCACACATGCCATGCATGTTAAGGCAAAATTCTCTACGTAAGTTGATGCCTCTCAAAGCCTGGAGGTCTATGTAACTCGGCCCGATGGTCCGTGGACCAAATCCAAAACCCATGGATGGCCAGGCTACCGACGCTCAAAAGGCCTGGACCCTGGCGAGATCTCGCCCGCTCTGATGGCCGTGGCTGGGACGGTCTTCATCATCTTCATCCATGCAAGTTTCAAAGTTTCAGGCTTTCAAGGCTCAGCTTGGCTCAGCTTGGCTCAGCTCGGGATTTTCGGAGAGCCGCGTGGCTGAAGACTTCCCTCTCCGTCGACGACTCAGGTTGCCTTCGCGCACGTGAAAGACCTCAATGAGCCGCTCGGCAGACATAACAGGGACCTCAATAAGCGAGGACCTGGATTTTGGAAGCCACCCGCTTGTGCAGATCTTTCCCCCCCAAAACAAAAGGTCTGCAAGAGTCTTGCCTTGGTACTCTCTTGAACAGACTAGTGGTGGTCATGGTCCTCTACCGCGGGGGAGAAACTTGACGGAGCCCGGAACTGACACTGCAGTAATTCTAGTGCCGATCGCTAACAACCTTCGCTTCAGCCCAAAACAAACCCCACCCACTTAGACCTTCAGCCCTTGAGCTGTCGTGACATCAGGTTCAGAAGGGAGAGCGGGTGCAACATGCACTCGTGGTCCCCGAGCTATCCGGACTGGCGCTCTGGCTGCTGCTACACCTCGGACCACTCGCAGGCGGAGTGCGCCTTGGCGGCCGTTGTGACCCTGATGACTTGTTGTGACCTGTTTCATGCCAGATTCTTAGCGCATGGATCTGGTTTGGGGAGGGCTGTTTCGGTGATAGCGATGATAAGAGTCGAGACATAGCTGGGCGCCTTGCAAAGGTCACATGGCAGAATGACGCTAGACATGGAGCCTGAGCTTGCAGGCTGCAGTAAACTGTGAAACGTAAACCCCAAGCTCTACGCCCCGCTCCTTTGCCTGGGGTAGAATTGATCTGTGCCGGTCGGGGTTATATAGGCTTGAGTGTGAGGCATGATGGACAGTGCCGATCCATAATGTGTCCCTAGGAAGGAAGTCGGTTCATGACGGCATGCAATTTCTGAAAGTCCCGCCTAGGTATGTGGGACAAGGGCCGCGAAATCACCTCTTGCTGGCCGTCTCCCTACAGGGGTAGCATCTACGATGCTCGGCTGAAGTTAGCTTGGCGTGGCCTTGGTTCGACACGTAGAGTTTAGGCTCGGTAGAGAGATCTAGGGTCCAGGACAAGGTTCAGGTTTCAGGGCTTGAACTCTTTTCGCTTGAGGTGCTCATAGTACGGTACCTACGGTTTCGAAGGGCCCCAGGCAACCAGTGTTTTTGTCTGTCTCTCTCTCTCTCTCTCTCTTTTGAGTGGACTCAGCTGCACTCATCCTGAAGCTTCAAGGCCCCTGAGCCTTGAACACTCATTCTGCTGCAATCCTCTAAAAAGCTTCAAGCTGAACAGACTCGCCAAGCTCCCAAATTCCTTCATTTGTCTCCAAACTAGGCGCGCGGACCGCATCAAGATCCGAGGGAGGATCCTAAGAGCCGAATAGATCCGAAGCCTCCGAGCCCAACTACAAAGGAGAACTCCTACGCTGGCCCCGCCATTCCTGCCTCGGCGGCGGGATGCTTGGGGTTTGAGGGCCAGGGTTTTCGACGGGTGTCAATGTTTAGGGAGGCAGTGCGTCGTGACGGTTGTAGTCGGCATGTCGTTTGGGGATTTCTTGGGCGGTGGGTCTTTTGTGGGAGTTACATTTCGGGCTTCGAGGCTTTGGGACTTTAGGGCTTTGGTGGCTTTGGAGCTTTGGAGCGCGCTTTGGGGCTTTTGGCTTGCGCTGTTGAACAACAACATCAATATTAAATACGGGACCGGAGTTTGGGAGGCAATCGTGGATCCGCGCAAGATCCCGTCTTCAACACGGGGCAGGATCCAAGATCCAAGATGGCCGCGGAGTTTTTTTTGGAGGCAATCTTGGATCCCTGAATTCAATACGGGTCCGGCAAAATTGACTCTAAACTTCTTTGTGGCAATGTTGGATCTTGGATCTGGGGCTTGAATACTGAGAAACAAAGTTCAATATTCAATGCGGGATACGGGGCCGGATCCAAGAACCAAGACTGAAAAAAGAATTTCGCGACATGTGAGAAAGCAGGGGCGGATACGGATGATTCTTCAACCAGACAAAGAGCGAAGTCTCAGGCTGCTAGAGGCTAGAGCCAAAGTCAAGGTGCTGTTTTTGCAATCTGGTCATGGAGTACTGATGAATGTTTCATGAGGGCAAAGAAGATCCGTATTCATCTGTACACATGGACCATCCTTTTCCCAAAGGGTCCCAGCGGCAAACGTTGCTCTATACCTTGCTAGAATTGTCTGATATCTTACCAGCTCTCCTCCATCACTTTTTGTCATGATGAGTTCAACTTGTTCTCGAACTCCTGAGTCGCTAAACGAGTTGCCTGTCCTACAACACACCAAGATCCCTAGGCTCTGCGGAGCACAGCTGTGATAGTGCAATGCGTGTCTCGCGCCTTGAGAGTCGCAAGCTGTGCCGCCAACTCGGTCTCTGTGGCTGTTCTTTGGTATTTCGCTGGTCTTCACACCGAAGCACACGCGTTAGCCTTCGAGTTTTTCACGGCGCTTTTACGCAAGTCCGCCGTCAAGCATAGACTCACCTCAACCCCACGCCCAAAAAGTCCCTACCGGTCCCCGAAACTTCCTAAAACATGGCAGCAGCGGTACGTGTTTAGGCCTTAGGGTGTAGGGTTTCGGGTTTGGGGTTGAGGGCTTAAGTTTGAGCTGTGATAGGGTTCACGTACTAGTCATCGGATGAAGGTCTTGGATTTGAATGCTTTGTGGGGTCCAAGGGCTTTCTGAAGCGTGAATGTATGGTATCGGAAGATTTAGGGTCACTGCCAGGTCTGCCACCGTAGGGTTTGACGTCCAGGGCTTGGGGTTAGGTGTTCAGCTTTCCGCTTCTCCTCAAGGGGTTCAGAAATCCTCTAGGGGTTCACGTTTTTCGGGTATTCTTTGGATTTTCTTGCACTGTCCCAGAAGTGTCGCAGAAATCCAAGTGGAGATTTGAGCAATGGATTCGCCTCCGATAGCCGGCTCGGCTTTCCCGAACAGCCTGACACGATCCGAAGGGGCTGTTGGCGCGGACAGGCCGGCATGTCCAACAAGAAACGCGACCGCCTGACACGACATGCGACCGACGCGACCGACACGACCGACATGACCAAAGTAAACCAGACGTACATGAATCCATGGATCCAAAAGCCGCGCCTTGAATCCTGCACCTGCCGAACCAGAGACATCATGTGGGCCCCGTGGCAGGTAAGTGCCTGGAAGCGTAGCAGCGCTCACAATGCCGTGATCCTCAACGAGGCAGCCGATGGTCCAGAGTGTTTTGTGGGCTTTCGGGATTCAGAGATGATACGGATACATCAAGGTCCGCACGCGGTTTGCAGGTGCCGAGTCGAGCTGGGGCAACATCGAAAGGGACACGCTGCATTTCTTGTTTTTCCACACACAGGCCTTTGCAGGGGAAAAAAGAGACTCTGCCCGTAACTAGTGGTTTCTTCAGGGGGTGGATAGAATCGGGAGCCCAGGTTTCAAAATGGCGAGCCCCGACATAAGCTCCTTAAACCCTGCTTCCAAATCCCAAGAACTGTTGGGATGAGGTACATGCAGGAGTGGGAATTGACGGGGTTGGGACTTGTTTGAGACTGGCCCACAACTTTCATAGGCGAACGAACATATTGGTCTTATTTGTCCATGCACTGTCTCACGCGTTTGTCAGTCGTAGGTATGCATACCCTGTCGGGCGTGGGGGTTCTGAGGTTTTCGCGGCGGCCAGCCCCCGCGCCAACTCTTAATAACTTGTTTGCTCAAGCTTAAGCTTTGCAGGGAATCTGGTCGCGATTCAACCCATGGCCTGCAATGGGCGCGGCGCCACTGGGCCAGCATGTGAGCCGACTCACAAGGGTTGAGTTTTACGGGGGAGCAGGCGGCCACTCCCAAATCTCAGATTCAAGGCAAGCCTTGTTTCAACCCTAAAAAGGCGTCGTCGACGCGTACGGTTGCACTAGGTTTTATGGAGCCACCCGCTACAATCACAAGTCTTCCGAAATATTCTGCGAACTCAGTTTGTTGGGGTTGCCCGTTACATTTACATTGTTGGGGGATGTTTTCAATCAGGCCAACTGCAGTTGGCTGCAGCAGAAAGTCAAGCAGGAAAGCTTCAGGCCTTGAGGCCCTAAACAGGTTTGCTGGGCTTAGTTTCGGTCGTTAAGGGCCACATGTTCTATGAAGCTTGGAGAGCCAGCCCGGAGAATCCTGACTCCATGTATAAGCCGTTTCTAGTTACTCTACAAAATAGGCCCAAAACAAGCTTGGCGATAGGTAGCCTACAGACCCGCGCGGTTTAGATAATCTCGATAAGTTTCAAGCCTTTAAGGCCCTGAAGGTTTCAGGTTTTAAGGGTCTCGGCTTCAGGCCAGGAACGTAGATTCAGGCCTTGAGGCCTTTATAGGCTCCCCTGAAACCAGGTGCCTGAAAGGTGGCCTCTCGCAATCCAGGCACTCGGGGGCAGATGGATAAACGGCCTTCCCAAATTGGCCGTTGCACCGGAGCGGGCTTTCCGAGTTGCCGGTGTGTTTTTGTACTCATTTGACTTCAACACGCCTCTGTGAGCACCGCCAGAATGCATTCAACTCGAACTTTGCGAAGACATTTTTTGGTCCTGGCCGTGGGGGCACACCTTGTCATCGCAGCTCGCCCGATGCGGCAAAGGGCCAAGGGCACAGCCTCATACCCGACACCAAGCGGGAAGCGAGGAAGGGATTGGTGAATGGGTGGGCTTGGGGAGCTGCACGCCTTCCTCACATGGTGTGTTGCACATTCCCGTTCCAAAACCCATGCCCGAGAAAGAGCCCCTTGGGAGCCTGGGCCTCAACTCCCCGCTCTCTCGAAGGAGCATGAGCACTTGGGAAGCTGTTCCTGTAAACACGGGGCTTTGATATTCCTCGACAAGATTCTACATTCACTAAAGCGCCAAAACGAAGAACCCTCACCGCGTCAAGCTCAGCTGCAGAACCTAGCATTGCAAGAACTGCAAAAAAAACAGAGCATCTGCAAGCCTCATCCGTAATCATAGAGATCTGACACAGCCCTCCACGGGCTCTATAGCACCACGCTGGACTCCAGGATATGGGGCGGCTATGCTGTTCTAATCTTCGGGGACCGACAGGACCGAAGCCACTCTTCCATGTGAGCATCACTGTAAACTTCGGTGATGATAAGATGCCCCAAATCCCAAGCATTCCCAGCAGGAGAATTCTGCGTCTGTGGCAGCCCTGGGCATTGCATTCGATTGCAGGAATGGTTTGCAGGATTCGCCCTCATCTTCTCCGTGTTTGCCAAATTGCGGACAAGCGATGAGACATCCAACATTCAAGCTGAAACTCCAAAACTTCTGAACCCAGAGCGTCCAATTACGGAAAGTTCCCATCACAGACCAGCCAAGAAACCTAAACCACCAAAATGTCTCCCTCGAACCCCAAAGCCCCAAAACTTCCAAAGAGCATGTTGGCCTTGTTGGCCATGTTGGCCCTGGGAGGATGCAGCGGGTGCCTTCAGCAGCGCCAGCACATACCCGCCCCTCTGGCTTCAGATTTGGGGCTTGGGGTTTAGGACGTTTAGGAAGTCACCTGAACGATTGAACGGGTTCAGGAGTTGTGTAGGCGTTGGGATGGCCCAGCAAGGCAAACCCCTTCATGCGCGCCAGAACCGGTGCATCACAGCTGTCCGCGGGAATGGCTCAGGCTCTGGTTCATAGTTCCTGGCCACTGGTGGATCCACACTTTACGTGGCGAAAGGACTGCAACAGACAACCACGACAAAAATGGACCCTAAACCACCTAGACCTAAACCCTGCACCTGGCTCTACGACGAGCCTGTGGCTTCAAGGCACTGCGGCCCCGAGGAGTACCGGCCCCCTTTCAGCGTGAGGCGCGGGAGGGTCCGGGAATGTTTGGAGTTTTAGCATGGAGGGGGTCGAGCATTGAGGCTTTACGGCATTTTCTTTTCAGGGTTCAGGGATGTTTCTTTTTTCAAAAGAATGTCAGCTCTACGCCCGAACCTTAGGCCCTCAATCTCGAACTCTGAAGAGCCATGAACCACAAGCTCTTGCCGAAACATCACAGGACCCTGTCATCGACGACGCCGGCGACCACGGCAACCACCAGCGTTGCCGTGACGTCGACGACGTCGAGCCCAGGCGCCTGTAGGAAGTTTGCAGGATTCCTTGGGCTGCCAGGGGCTGGTGTTTCGGCCACCGGCAGGAAGTCGTTGAAAGCAAAAATCCGAAAAACCAGCCCAAACTGTACTTCCCCATCTTTAGTCAGGCAGTCGTCGACTGTGGATTCCTTGTGCACTTCGCATTCTGTTGGCTCTTTGTTCCGGCATGCATTGATAGCAAGATTGGACGCCGATAGCCACCCAAACCCGCAACCTCCCAACTCACGAACCTCAAGCTAGCCGCAAAAGGACGCCGAAACCCTGAAACCCAGGCAGAACCTGGCTTGCCAGACACACCGAAGAGCGGCGACCAGTAACGTCTTGGCCATGAGTCCCAACGTCGGAAACTCCTTCCAGCTAAACCACCCTGACCTACAGCCGCCTAAACTGAAACTATGTTGCCTTGGGAGGCCCTGAACCCCAGGCCCATCTCATCTTTTCAGCCCCAAGTTCTAAGCCCCGTTTCCCCTGTCACCAGGGCCCGGAGAGTTCCAGTTCCTGCCCGTGGACGGCGGCCAGGACCGCGCCTGCCGGAACTACCGAAAGCAGCATCTCGGACTTCTCTGATCCTGAAAGGTTCGTCGAGAGCTGAGTTCAGTGAGCCAAGAGAGAGCATTTTGGAGCCAGCGCTTCCGTGTTCTGGGCGGGGGGGGGGGGTGATCGGGTGATCCAAGCCTCTTTACGCTTTGGTGTGTCGGGGCAGCGAAAAGGTTCAGAGCATGGTTGAGGGCTCGTTGTTCATAGCGGGCTTCCAGCATTGTGCGGGCTGAAGGGTTTGCACATGTCTCAGAGACGTGGGAGACCCAAGGAACTCGGCAGACTTCTACGCGGTCCGACAGGCTGGAACCCTGGCGGAGTGCCAGGACCTGTGCGCCACGGCCTGGAGTGGAGGGTTCGGGACGCTTGGGGTGGAGGCTTGGGCCCTGGCAGAATGGGAACAATGGGAAGAACATGGATCATGATGATCGTGGCTGCTTTGGCTTCTGTATGCCTCTAGATCTGCCCTTCAAAGCCCTAAAAGCTCTAGGCAAAGAACCTGAACGAACAAACACAAGGCCGGGCATCGGACAGCTGCAGTGGCGTAGAGTTCTCCCCCGGCCGCTGCGAGCTTTGGCAGGCCCGGTTTACCGATTGGGGCCTTGGGATCAAGAGTTTGGGTTGGGGGGTGTTTGGGGTCGTTGAGTCCAGATTTTTGTTCGGCATGGTCTTGGGCCCCTAGATCAGGCGGCGATCGGCGCGGCGCAGAAGCTGAACGGCTTCTCCTGCTACTTCCCTGCATCGAGAGGCTCCAATGGGCCGGTGGGCCCCCCAAGAGACATGGAATGGGACCTGGCCTTTGTTTAATCACCCCAACAACTCTAAGGCCCCAAGCCCAAAACTCTTCTGCATGCACGCGTACACACATCTCGAAGGACCGACCCAGGGCCCTACCTCAATCCAAAGCTTTACAGCACTACTCTCAAACCAAGGTAAGTGCTCATTTCTCGATATGTTGAAGTCCCGAGGACCACCAAGAACTGTAAGATCAGGCTACCGCTACCGGCTGCCCACCTTCAGCGCGGTCGATGGTGGCGAGGCCGCGACGTTTTGGGATGTACGCGCGCCCAAAGCCCATGAGCCTGGATGCCCCTCCCCCCATTCCCCTCTGAGAGATCTTGAGAGCGACGAGGTCCCAGGTGGGGCAACAAGTCATGCTCTGCTCTTCCTCCTTCAGAATGCTTCTGAAGATTGGAGTGAGGTTTAGGGTGCTATGCGGGTTTAGGACTGGTGGGTTTTGTGAGTTGTGTGATGGTGTTTTTGGGAGGCAGCGGGGCGGTGGCGGGGGTTTTGGAGCGTGGGGCGGTAGGGGTTTTGGGAGTTGATTGTCTTCTAGAAATCCAAACACCAAACATGGAAAGGGCCGCGCGTGCCGCGGTGCTTCGGAGAGTGACAACGCTCCCGAGCACTACCGAGCCTCCTGGCCGACGTTGTTCATTGGGAGGCCTGAGCCCAGAAAGACCAGACACTGCTCTCCCAATTCCACGCGCACAACAAAAGCCGAAAACCTGAACCACATGCATTCCAGACGGACAAGGGTCAGACTCACACATTCAGACGAGTTGTCGTCTGCAACCACACCTTACTGAGCGAACCCAAAACTCTATCAACCTTCCTCAGGTTTTCAAAGGAGCCGTGGACATCGAGGCATGCAAAGCTCTTTGCGGCACAGAAGCTGGCTGCTTGGCGTAGAAACCACTTTGGTCCCACTCCCACGTGCCCTCGCGTGCCCTGCCCAGCCGCACCACCCCCCCCCCCCCTTGCCTGCCTCACCCCTCCTCCCTCCACACCCCCATGCCCCATGCACCGCCCCCCCCCCCCTCTCCACACAGCGAAGTATTTGAAACAGCAAGAAAAAGCGCCACCCTTTTGCTTCCAAGGCTTCCATAAAAAAGAATCCCTGCAGTCCAAGGCTGCCAGGGCATCGAATATTCCCGGGGCCGATGCGAGGCTGGCTCTCTAAAGGGACGGGGGGCTGGTGGATTCAATTTGAGGTAGGGTGGACGGCCGTGGACGGTGGCAGGTTCAGATGTATGGTTCTCAGGTTGAGGAGTTGAGGGTTTGAGAAATGATTGGCTTGCATGTTGAAGGGTGTGAGCGTGCCGTGAGCTAACACCACCGTGGCCCAGCCTCGGACTCTCTTGATAAGATTAAGCACCGGGTCGATTGATATTAAAACATTGCGGTCCAGACAAGGCCGCAAACTCGCAATCATGTGTTGTTAACTTGGGACCATGAAGGAAACAACACGTTGTCGCCCAAACAGAGCTCTCAGTCGCTTGGAGAGAAAAATCGGCTAACGATGTTTATTTACATCAAAAGACAGCTACCAAATCAGGCGCTTGACACGAGGAAACAAAGAGACAATTTAGTCAACAATCCATTGGAGCCCAGAAAGGCCGCAAGCTGAGTTGCTTGACAATGAAATAACACAGGGCGAAAGCTGTGAATGCAGTCGCTTGACAGAGGAAACGCAGGGGCTCAAACGAAGATGCGCTTGACAAGAGGCAGTACAGGGACAGTTAGGTTAACAGAGCCTGTAAACTTCCTACCTCCACCGGCCCTGTCAATTTCGAGGTTTGGACTCGCAGCGGCGGCATCCAAGCGAGCAAACGCCTCGCTGGTTTCACTTGCTTGCGAAGGGTTTGAACCTCTCTCTCAGCTCCAATGCCTCGGTGTTCAGTGTGACTTGGGTCAGGGTCTTAGGCTAGGTCTAGGTTTGGGGTCTGACCTTTCGATCATGAGAATTCGCGTGCCTGCGCCGGACAAAAATCAGAGTCGGATGTCCAGACCTACATGGCACTCCAAATCTGCATGCTGCCATCTTGTAGGATCCCAGAAAAGATCCTAAACGCAAAGAAGCTGTTGGAAACTAGCGAGGCATTGCGCATCAGCAAGGCGTCGATCATGGCACAATAAAGAAGACGAAGGGGTAGCAGTGGAGTTGCCCACGATGGCGAGATCCATAAAAGCACCGCAAGCTCGAAGAAACCATAAACGCAAAGCCCGAAGCAAAAAATGAAACATCAGTCCCCTCCATTTTTCAAGAGGGCACCCACCAAATCCAGCGCAGCATAGCACAGCATCCACTGAGCCTTGTCATCGGAGCTTGCAAAGTACCAAAACCCAAGACAACAAGGCTGCTTATGCGGGGAAGGGAGGGAGAGGGAGGGGGGGGGATCGAAATCCCAAGACATTCCATTATGTAACACATATCACACATGATTGAAAAACTCATATGTGAAGCTTTGATGATCAGGGGTGTGTATGATTGCTTACGACAAGATGTACGACACAGCAAACTTATATGAGATTCTAGGTTTTGCTTATCGAAAGGCTTAGCTCAAGGTAAGATGTTTTGGATAAATCTTAACATGGCTAACACATATAATATGTCAGGTTTTGCTTGTTGGGAGCAGAATAGTTGCTAATCGAAGTGTTAAATGATATTGTGCCCAGAGCCTCTGTACTTGGGGGGGGGGCGTTAAAGTGATGTGAAACTCGACTGGGATCCAAGATCCAAGATGCCTCCAGGGCATCTTGGATCTTGGATCTTGGATCCGGAGGCGGCGACCTGATGAGTGACTTTAGAGTCGCCCGGTGGGTCTCTGAAGGCAAGGTACCAGAGGGCCCGGGTACATTGTACATAGAGCAATCGGGCTCCAAGGAACGACATTAAAGAGTGAGTCGGCTCTCTTGGCCCAACTACTAAGGACCCGGGCAGCTTTTAAGAAGGTAGGTCCTGTGGGAGTACCACATACAGAATTTTCTGGCGCTGCGGACCTGACCTGCTTTGACCTCTACTGCACATGTTCTGCCTCACCCTGCCATCAAAACACTACTAGTCACTACTATCATCACTTCCACCGCCACCCACCACGACGGCGATGACTACGGAGTAGCAGCTGCTCCTGCTCCTGCTCTTGCGTCGTTCCTACTGTACTGCTGCAAGTCTTGTAGGCAGGAGCTCGGGGCAAGAAGGATGATTAAGAGTTGCGTCTAAAGCTTGTCTTATGCGGCCTTGAGGTAGCTCCTCATGCTCGGCGAGTGTCCTTATGTATCCCTCTCCGCTGTAGCATTTGCTCACTCGAGGAACTAGTCCAGGGTCCGTTCGGAACAATCTGCCATCGCTTCGCACTTTGCCGCCATGACGCTCCGCAGACAGCAGCAGTTGAAATGCCCTGTTGCCAAGGCAAGCTGAGGAGGGTTAGATTTCTTAGATTTCCGGCTATTTCGGCTTCAGCTCTTGGGGCGTTAAGGCGCTCAGTTCTGGGGCAGACGCTACTGCGAATTGCACGATGCACCCTCGCATCCCAAATCCCAAAAGCATGCAATGCTAAAGCCTCCAAGCTGCCTCCCAGCTTTCGACTCCAACATCTGCAATCTTGTACCGCCCGGAAATTCGCCAGCTGGTGAGGGTCTTTAGTTTCGGGGTTCGTTGAGCTAAGTTATGGTGGGGTGTGGAGAGTGGCCTTGCGGCTCTGCGGCTCTGTGGTGTTTGGCCATTCGGCCCATGTAGCTTGTAGGACTGAGCTGAAGCCCCAAATCGTTCCGACGTCAGGCGAAGGCCAAGGCAAAGGCCACGGCCAAGGCCAAGGCCAAGGCGTCCACTTCGGGCCTGACGGGGAAGCGGTGCTTGGCCATCCTGGACCAGCAGGGTTTTCAAGCCGTGAAGATTTGTAGAGGATCTCAGTATAGCAAGGTGGCATTTGTGAGCATGCAGGCTGATGGAGCACATTTCAGTTCACTTGAGCGGTTTCAGAAGCTCACCAGGTTTTACGTTTGAGAAGCCTTAAACCCTAAGTGGCTCAAGTAACGGGTGTCGGAGACTGGGTCCACACGGGAGTGGGAACAATTTTGGGTTTCGGAGTGGGTGCCCAACTGTTGTGTGTTGATCTTGTGCCCGCGACAATAAGCCCCACATCCCACACCCCCAATCCCCAACCGGTTTTGGGGCATTTGAGGGTAAAGGGTGACTTGCAGGTTTCAGGGCTCTTCTGATGACACAATCGCAAGCGGCAGACTGTGAGCCCGAAACTGGAACAGCATGGCTCTGTCGTCTGGTGTAATCTATTCAGCACACTACCCAAACTTCTGCTGTCAGCCTCCAGTCCTAAACCTCACCCAGCAACCTCAAAGAAGGCAATGTGACCAAAGCAATTAGGAGCCATGTTGTGCAATCCCAACATCGTTGGCCTATCACAGCCCAAAATCGCAACAACAACCGTCGAAGACCCCTATGACCAAAAGTGGGTGCTCAAGCCTCCCATGTACCCGATATTGTCCCTTGCTGCAATGGCTGTCGTACTCGCCCTCAAAACGTGAAGGTTTCCTCCTAACTTCCCTGAAGCGAGTTGGAAGTGCAGGACCGGCTGAAGAAGGTGGTTTCCATCCCCAAGGACCCAGACTCCCCCTTCGGGCTTTGACAGAGGGTTTGAGCACTGGGCACTGAACCCTGAGTTCTGTCAAGCGTGTCTCATGACGCAAACTCCTGGCCCCACACTTATAGCATCTTGTAACCTACTTTTAGAGAAGCGAACTCAGTGTTCTTGCATCCGTTTGGCCCGCAAGCAAGACACCCTTAGAACCCGAGGACGCGCAGGCGCTAGCACGCCAGGCGGCCAAGGCAGCCAAGAGCCGGAAGAAGGCGGAGCAGGCAAGTCGAGATTTTGATTTAGGCTCTCTCTTTAGGCTCTTTAGGCTCTTTAGGCTCTGTAGGCTCTTTATGCTCTTTAGGCTCTTTAGGCCTTTGAGACTTCTTTGAAGCCTGCTTAAGGTTGCGAGGTCGCACCCGAAACTCCAAGCCGGTTTGTTGCCTGGATCCAGATCCCAGTCATAGTCAGACCCTAACTACCAATCGCACATGCTTGCACTTCATAAGCTCCACGGAAAAGGCATCATGCCAATGGAATCGCATCCAAGGTGTGGTCATGGAGTCACTGTAGGACCTCTCGGCAGGAGAAGTCAGGGAGCCTCCTCGGGCGCGTCCTCGCCAAGGTGTCCAAGTCGCTGGAGGACGATGTGGGCCAGGCAGCTAGGGCGTCAGGGCCATCAGTGCTTTCACAGCCTGAACAGCACAGCCGGTCGACCCACATGATCTCAAGCATGTCGGGTTGAAGGTTAGGGGGTTTAGGGTTACGGTGGCGTGACAATAGAAAGCCCCTACATCCTTATCGTTAGCATGACTGAAAGGCACGACAGGAAGTGGACAAGGCTGAGGAACTGCAGCTCCTGGGCAAGAGTTGGGTTCAAAGGCCCCACTCTCCTCGACCCGAAAGTTCCACCAAACCGAGCATCTCACTGGAGGAGCTGGACCCACCCTCCCCAAAAAACAAAAACTGTGGTGATGGAGACTGAAGCCCAGAGTCCTCAGCGCTTATGACTCCGAAGCCCCCGACGCATGCCGAACCACCCCCAAATCCCTCAGCCCGGAAGCACTTCGAAACCTTCTTTCATGATAGAACCCCCATCCCGCAATGGCCATCCCGAGCCCTTGGAATAGAAAACCCAGTCAAAGCCGCGAAGATGCGCTCAGGAAAGTCTGTGAAGCCGAGAAGTCAGAGGCGGAGACGCAGCTGCTCGTCATGAATTCGAGATGGCGGTGTAGGGCTTCAGGTAGATTGCGAGGTTAGAAGTCAAGGTTTCATAGTTGGGCCCACGGTTGGGGAGGTGCTTCAGCAATGTAGGGGGACAACCTAAAAAGATGGCAGCCGCAAGGTTGAGCTTGTCTGATTTCTCCTAGACTTCATGCCTTGCGCTCTTCTTGCGAGAAGTGCCACTTCTCGCAAGAGCCGCGCAGCCAGGCTGAAGACAGCCCAGCAGGAGGTGGCCAACTGCAGGACCGGGGAACAGTTTAGAAGTTTTTGCCGTTTCGGGTGAGAGTTTCGAGCGCTTAATCCCTCCTCAATCCCGAAGCCCTACACCGAAGCCATGCACGCCCTTACCAAAGCCCTTCAGGACCTTAACCTGAACCCTGAACGGTAAACCCGCCTCGAACCACAGGGGGAGAGGGTAACCCGTCTGAACCCTAAGCCCTAAACTCTAAACTCACCAAGCCTAACCGAAAACCTTAAACCACAATGAACCACAGACGAGAGCACGATTGAACACCCTCCACGAGGCAAAAAGCATGCTATGTGCAATGTTTGGGACACCGTTTCTCGTTTCGAGTTCCACGGCCAAGACATGTACACAATGTACACAACAAGACAAGACCGCCGTGGGCACGCGGAGACACCGTTCCCGCTTTGAAATGCGTAAAGCGCCTCGGCGAGAGCGTCCAGGCCCGCTGGAAACGCCGAGAGTTCATCGATTTCGAGGCGAGGTCCCGCAACCGCCCCCCACCCGCCGGAAAGCGAGAAGACGGGGAAGAAGACAGAAAGTTCAAATGTGGATTGGCGATCTGCAGGGCACTCTGAAGTTCTAGGCCCGTAAATGAGGCCTGAACGGGTTCGAAGCTCAGGGTTTTGAGATCTCAGAGTTTTTACTGTTCACATGCAGGCCTTTTAAGGGCTCGGGGAGGTGTTGGCCGGGCTTGGGGAAGTTGGTTTGGTTTAGTCGCAAAGCTTAACCTAAACTCCACGCCTAAGCTTCAAGTTGAGTTTCAAGATTTCAGGATTTGGTGAAAATGGTGTTCGGGTTTAGCGTGTGCAAGAAGGACGAAGCTGAAGGAGTCGAACAAGTCTCTCGGCCTCCATCGTCGGTGCATGTGGGTTTGTCAGAGTTTGCAATCTTAAAGAGTATGGTCTGCATAACTACCACCTGGACTAGCTGATTGAATGAACTACACCCTTTGCAGCACCTGAAGCTCTACTCGCACCTTAGGGTTTGGGTGTCAAGGCTGGGACAAGATCAGTGAGTATTCTGGAGCATGGACTTAAAAGATCTAAATACTCCATGCCACGTAGCCTCTAGCGCCCCGAAGACAAAGACTCGCAACCTCACAGCTTCTGCCGCGCGCTGCCCCCAAATATGTCAGAGCGCCAAGCGCGCCATGGGGCCCGGAATGCCCGGAATGCAGCCGAAGCTGAGGCTGATCACCACCGAAACCAAGGCGCTAGCAGACTGCACCTCCTCGAAGATGCCCGGCATGTTTTCCGGTACCTTCAGGGGTTGAGAAGTTGAGAAACGACTCCCCCTCACATGGTTTGCAAACTGAGCCCGCTTTTATAGGCATCATGGTGTCGAGAGGAATTGCTGCAAGTGCCCGGTGAATTTTACCAGGCCGGCATACGAGCATTGCGGTTGCAAATTGGGTGGTTGCGCATGAATGCTTCAAGCTCGTCATACAAGCATCGTGTTTGCAAATGATGGGGTTTGCCCCCCCCCCCCCCCCTTCCCCCGCCCTCCCCACAATGCCGCCTTGTCTTCTAAATCCGTCAGATCTGACTGTTAGATGACCGTAAACTTTCCGGCCCAACAGAACAGGGCTTGCCACCCCAGCTGAGGAAAGCCGTCGCATCCGAAGTGAAGCTGGCTGACAAGGTGAAGGGGTCTGGCTCAAAACTCCCACCCCAAAAGAATCTCACACAGTGTTGTTGAAGTTCCCCCGAAAAAGGGTGGAGGTGGGGGGGGGGGGGGGGGGGGGGGGGGGGGGGGGGGGGGGGGGGGGGGGGGGGGGGGGGGGGGGGGGGGGGGGGGGGGGGGGGGGGGGGGGGGGGAGGGGAGGTGCGGGGGGAGTGGTGGGGGGGGTGTGGGGGGGAGGTGTGGGGGGTGTGGGGGGAGTGGTCGGGGCGTGGGGTGGTGGTTGGGGAAATAGTCCCTACTACAACCGGAACCCCGATACCACAACCAGAAGCCCTATACTGCAACCAGAAACTGGACCCTACTACAACTGAGCATCCATATGCGCAAAAAGGGTTCCCTGCTTCAGCTGCTACCGGCAACCGTCTCGGATCTGGATTTGACAGGTTTGAAGCTTTCAGGGTAGTCAACACTCAGGATTTACAGGTTTGAACCTTTCCGTGCAATAAAACTTTCGGGTTTTACACAGTTTGAAGCCTTTGGGGTAGTACACTGTTGGGTTTTACAGCTTTGACGGTTTGAAGCCTTTGGGTAATACACTGTCTGTCTTTACAAGTTTGAAGCTTTCGGGTACGTAGTACAGAGTTTGTTTGGTCTACTGCTTGAAGTCAAACCTCAATAACATAGAGCCCCTTTAGTATGATCATCATGAAGATTTAGTAGATCGAAGCATCCGGGCGAAGAACGGTACCTACTGCAACTTCATTGTTTCTATAAATGAATGTGTTTCCTTAAAGGTTCACCATCAGATTGCAAAACCATGCAAATTGTAAGTTTTTTGGTGTTTGTGATATGGTGGTTTCGGGTTTTGCGCAATCCAGGCCCAGTTGCAGTATAAGGCTTCTGGTTGCGGTCTCGGGGTTCTGGTTGTAGTAGGGACTAGTCGCGGGTGGTGGGGGGGATGGTGGGGGGGTGGGGGGGTGGGGATGGTGGGGGGGGTGGGGATGGGGGGGTGGGGGTGGTGGGGGGGGTGGGAGTCAGTTGTCAAATCGGCTGACTAGGAGTGGCCCCTGGCTTCAGGCGGTTTGGAGTTTTTCGTGCTGCCAAGCTTTGAGCTTAAACCTAAAGATGCAGGCCGCGATTGCAGAAGATCCTCTTGGAATGTATTCTCTGCAACGATCCGAAAACGTCTTCAAACATCCCAGAGCCCAGAATCTTTGACCTCCATTCCCCTCTCGGGTTCTCTAAGACCGCCAAGCCCTAAGAAACTAACCCCCCCGCTCCTCTTCTTTCAGGAGTGCCGGCAGCTGGTGGACGTTCAGGTGAAGATGTACCAGCCTCTGAAGCAGGCGGAAGCAGCGTTCGGGCAGCCGTTTCGGGGTTGCGCTGTGCCCCGAGTAGGGAGTGCCGCAGCCTGGGTGATTTTAGGTCTGGAATGCCACCAATACTGCCTGAGGACACCGAGCTTCGCCTTGTCTGCAAACCCGACAAACCCTCCTTGAGAAAGCCATCAGGCGCACGTTCATGGGGCAGCTGCCAGGAAGCAGATCACTGCTTTGTGCAAGGCGCCAGGGCCGCTGGCAAGGGATTCCGGGCGCTCATGGTTGAGAAAGCTTTGCAGGTTGGAGGCGTCAGGTGAGCTGGTTGAGCCCGTCAACCCTTAGCCCGGAACACCTTAGGCTCGTTGTTGTTTGAGTCCTGCTCCCCCCCCCCCCCCCCCCGGCCCCCCCAAAGAAAAGGCAGCACTTAGATCTCAAAACCGTGTCGACACATGCGAGAAGGCCCTTGTTGTTTTTGCCATCACTTCTAACAAGCCTAGACTAGAAAAGCGAGCGCACAATGCTGTAAGAACCACACTTGGGCCCTGCTTGTGGTGCAATTGCCAAGGCTCCCAAAACCCAGAGCAAGTCTCCTAAACCATGCTCTAACATCTCATGATGCTGTGCAGTAAGCTTTGAAAGGCTCTGTTGGGCATTCTTCGTTCCCAAACTACGTTTAAAACACGAAGCTCCCGCACAAGAGCCTGAGGTAAGCCTGGGGGGCAGTGCCATGAGAGAAGGGAGAGGGCCTGAAAAGTCTTTTGCTCCGAATCTCAACCGCGCACCCTTGAACCCTGAACCCTCCATCTTTTAGCCCTAACTCCCCGATTCGATGGCCTGAAGCACCTTACGTCTTCTGCAGGCGGGGCAGAAGGTGGGCTTCCACAAGGAGATTTCTGGGTGTTTCTGGGTTGTGACGTCTGGAGCCCCAGATGCAAAACCTGAGCCCGAAGACTCGCCGAAGACTGCCTCTATTCAGAGCGGGGATTTCGTGGCCTTCGGGCTGATAGGACTTTGGATGACAACTGCTCTTTGCTAACGACGCTTGGGATGCCCCGTTCGACGAAATGCATGGCACATGAAGGGCTGAAGGCCAGCGAAGAACAGAAAAGAGCAGAAGAATCGTGGCTCTGCATCGTAAGCCCGGCTTGCCCTCATCTTGGCTCTTTGCAGGAGCTCCTGGGCGTGGCGCCGGCGGTTCTGAGGACGGTGTCCACTCTCTTCTTTCCTTTCTCGTTCCTTCTTGTTTCGAGGGGTTGGAGCCTAAAGCTCAAACAGGGTTCAAACGTTGGGGCGGCGCCGCTTGTGAAGCGCGGCTTGGGAGCAAGGTTTAAGAAACGATCGGTTTGGGACCCCAGCGCCCAAGAGGTGGCGAGCTAAAAGGCCTCTGGTGCTAGATGAACCTCCTCCGCTCTCAGGCTGTTGTTAGGGCTGAACGGATGAACCTAGCTGCCGGGTCTGCGGCGTGGCAGACCTGTCACTTGTGCCCGCCTAACCCGTGCCCGCGCACTCGCGTGTCACTTGTGCCTGCGTATGTGCCTGAAATCACAGCATAGGTTCTGCATTTTGTCGAAGTTTGGAGTCCATGGAGCTTGAAATTTGGGGATTCCGGCGTTCGCGGGTTGGGCTGTCCGGGGTTTATGGATGTGCAGTTTCTTTTGGAAGGTTTAGGGTTTAGGGTTCAGACTTGAGGCTGTCCAGGTTCCAGGCTTTCGAGACATTGCTGAAGCTCAGGTCCTTCTCCTCCACGGAACATACCCGGGATTATCCCAGCAAAGGGTACCTCCAATGCATCACAACTACGTCCACTTGAATGGGAGGTGGCAGGGGCAAAGAGGCTGCCGGATGACGATTTTTGAAACGACAAACACCTCATCCTCTGGCCCTGCCATACTTTAAGACCAAAAGGCGGGCGCAAGTGACAGGTCTGCGTTTTCGCGGCAGGTGGCCCAAAGTGAAGCCTACTGCCCAGCCCCCCCCCCCCTCCCATGCCCCCCCACCCTCCCCCGCCCCGTCATTATCCTATTATTCCCCCCCCCCCACCTCCTCCGCCCTCACCCGTTGCGGGGCAGGTGACTGGGTGGTCGTGCTGACCGCGTGAAACAAGGTCGTTATTATCCCCCCCCCCCCCTCCCCCCCACCCGTTGTGGGGTGGGTGACGCGTGAAACAAGGTCGTTATTCTCCCGCCCCCCCCTCCCGCGACTGGGTGTGGTCGTGCTGGCCGCGTGAAACAAGGTCGTTATTATCTCCCCCCCCTGGTGACTGCATCCCTCCACCCCCTCACTCGTTGCGGGGATGTGATCATCCTGACCGCGTGAAACAACGCCTCCCGGCCTCACACGTGGCGGGGCCTGCACCCACCCCTCCCCTCCTCCCACCCGCTCCCCCCCACCCCCCTCTCCCCTGCCCAAAAAAGTGGGCACAAGTGACGGAGTACGTGGGCGCAAGTGACCCGAAACCACGTGGGCACAAGTGACCGCAAACGCGTGGGCACAAGTGACGGGGCTGCCGCTGCCGTGATCACTGTGATCATCGGCACGTGCTGAGAACTTAGAACTCGTAAAGCTGCCCTAAAGCTGCCCCTGACACCACTAGTTCTGTCCAGTTGGTGAAGTCTTAGGCACCTTGGCGCCTTTAGGTGGTCAAGGTTTAGCTTCAAGGCTTTGTGTCGGATACCTACACCCAGACTTGAAAACCTCGACATCGACTTTGAACCTCCTTAAACAAGCCGAAGATCCAAGCACCAAACTCGAAACTGTAATTCTTGGGGCAACACCTTTTAATGCAATTTTCTCGCTGAAATCAAACTTTTCATCGGGTCATTCGCGCAAAGTTCCCTGGGCTACAAGCTTTTGCTTTTACAGGCTGTTGCATGTGCAGCCGCTGTGCCAGACGGTCTGAATCCCAGAGAGAGGTGTGCAGATCAGAGAGAGCTTCAAAGACTCCGCAGGAAGGAGCTTGCGCGCCGGCGAACCTTCGACCAACTGGTGGTGAAGCTCCCTGACTCCATTTCCCCTAAGAGCACAGAAACAAGAACAGCACTTCACGCTGAACCCTAAAGGACACTATCTCCTTAGGATTTTGATTGAAGGCTTCTGGAGTTTAGGCATAGACCCCTTGGCCTGTGGCACCGCTTACTTCGAGCTCGCATGTTATTGGGTGTATGATGTATGGTCTGACCCGCGAGGTCGCTGGATGCAGAGTTCACGAAGCAGGCAGAGGCCGGAGGGGCATCAGGATCTGGGATTGGGGGCTCTACACTTGGGTAGTCTCAGATGTGTAAAGTTTCGGCTTTATGGGTATCAGGATTTCTGCTGTGTGGGCTGGCTGTTCGGCTCAGTGCGCTTGTAGTTCCCGGGCATGTCTTCAAGCGCATCGTTGCATAGGTCGATGTTGCACTTTTAAGATCTCCCCACCCCGAGCCCCAAAGCAAGGCACCCGATACCTCGGCTCATTTATACTCGTACTGCACGAGGTTCTCCGAAACAAGCTGGAAGAGACCCAGCAGAACTTGGAGGTTCGCTGGGAGTTGCTGTTTGGTCCTCAAGAGTTGCTGAAAGGGCCTTCAAGTCGGGGCTTCGACGCCTCTCCCTGCGAGGAGCAGGAGCAGACGCTCGAAGCGAAGAAGAAGGCGGTGGCTACAGCCAAGGACACTGACTTCATGAACTTCATGAACTGCTGAACCTGGAGCCCCGAGCACCAGTTTTCCCGAGCCCTGCATCTCTAAATGCTACTTCTTACCCTTCATTCAAACTCGAAGAAAAGTCCCCAGAGTTCGAACCCTAAAGATGCCCAAGCTCGGAAGGCATATTTAAAGGGGTGCGGTGGGGTGGGGCCTGTCTTTTGTGGTTTCAAAGTTCGAGGCGTCGTTAAAGCCAGCTGCGAGGAGACCGTCAAGGCCACCAGCCAGCAGATTGAGGAGGCAACCGAAGCTGTCGAGACGGGCAGGAGGCCACAGGGAGCCAACGGGGCGGGAGCAAGGCCCGCAGGGTCACGGTGTTGCCCCACTGTCCCTATTTTTTGCCATGCTGGGAAACCGAATGCATCTTGCCCCAAACCTTACGGAGCTTTCGAAATTCAGAGTCTGATGAGGGGACAATGGTAATTACCCAAGTCATGGGCATCGTGCTTGTTGGTTGCTTCATGGTGCAATATGAACAGAAACTCCCGACTCCAGGACCTAAACCGACCAGGACGAGTAGCTCTCGAAATTCAGACCCCCCTAAACCCTAACCCCTAAGGCCTCAACCCAACACAAGAGCCCAATCATCACTGCAGGTCTGTGGCCGCAGCGAAGAAGAAGATCAAAGGCTGCCGCTGGCTGTTGTTCCAGGGTTTTGCAGGGCTCAGGGGATAAAATTCTTTTCTGGCGAACAGCGTTTCCCCCCCAAGCAAGGCCCCTAATGTAGACAACCCATTTACGGTTCAATAAGGGCTTGGGGGCGTGTCAGAACTGTGGGGATCTCGAGACAGGTTGTCAGAAATCATGTTTAAGCACCTTACTCATACGAAATCCAACTCGTTCGGCCGCGACCTGTTTCCTATCGAGGGGGCGTCCAGGTTCTGCTGTATCGTTAGTTCTGTGCCTCCAAAAACAAAGACAGAACCTGAGGCCCTAAAGGGGAGTGATTGTTGGCTTGGAACTTGACACACCCAACCCTTACACGCCCCAAACTTTCTCATAGCTCCAGGCCTCCCGGCGGCGCTGAAGAAAGTTCAGCGCAATTACGAGCGGGTGCAAGGCAGGTGTGTTCTTAGGTGTAGGCGGAAGGTTTGAGGCGAGCTTTGTAAATCGAACTCCCAGATTTTTTCGGAGAGAGGTTTGCCCAAGTTCGACAACGAGCTAGCTCTACATAGATGTAGAGAGAGAGAGAGAGATAGATAGATAGAGAGAGAGATAGAGATCCCCTCAAGCCCTGCAGAAGAAGAAGAAGAAGAAGAAGAAGAAGAAGAAGAAGAAGAAGAAGAAGAAGAAGAAGAAGAAGAAGAAGAAGAAGAAGAAGAAGAAGAAGAAGATAGAGAGAGAGAGGACAAAGACAAAACAGAAGAGAGGTCGCTATGACAAGTTCCGTGGCGGCCCGCTCTCCACTTTCCTGAAGCTCCTTGGTGTTGAAGCCCCGGCAAAGAGGTCATAACGCTCGACATCCCGAACGTCAAATTTTAAACTAAACCCTTCTAACCCGCCTGAAGATTCCTTTAACGTATGTCTCAACCACACAGTACAAGGTATCTAAACGACTCCAGCCTCAATGACCTTTCAACTGAGCGTCATGAGCGTCACGGGCATCATCAAGCATCAGAAAGATCTGCAGTTCTAGAACAACTTCAACAACAGAGGACCACCCAAGTTTGCACGTTTTGACGTTCTCATAGCAGTTGAGTTTTGTTTGGAGTTCGTGTTCTGCGGTTTAGGGCATTTCGGCGGTAGGACGTTTTCTTCGGAGTTGCTGGGCTTCAGGTTGTCAGGGCTTAGAGTGTGTAGGTCTCAATCGACTTTTGGACTTGTTTGGCAGTGCCTTCCAGTTCAAGTCTGTAAGCACTGCTATCCAATCACGTTTTGTTTGCTTCGGGTGAGACAAAGGCATCAACCAGTTCGGGATGTCCCTGACGAAGACGAAGATGAGATGCCGGTCTCTTTGACATTATTCGTTGGTTTGCAGTAGCCAGAACATTGGGGAAGACTGTGCAGATTGGGACGAAGGCCACAGCTTCAGGGTGCATGTGGCCATGGCGGCTATGGTACCTGAACTCTGAATCTCGTGGCGAACGTGCGGTGGTTGGCTTGGAAGTAGGTTCTGAGAGTTGTGCAATAGAATGGCCTAAACGTGACCAACGTAGAACGTCTTACTCTCCAAGGCTCTTTGGTTGCCAAACCCTAAACCCCCTAAACCCTTGAACCCAAAAACCCTGAAGGCGTTTAATCGAGTAGAGGACTTAGCGTTCATGAGTTCGACTTTGGATCTTGCATGCAGCAGCTTGCCCGTTCAACCAAACAACAGCAACCATAGGTTGATGGCACCTTGGACGACGCAGAGTGAGGGGCTCGTGCGGCTGACGGTCTCACGCCCAAGCCAACATATCCTGGCTGAGCCTGAAGCTGCCAATCTTGGTGTACAGAGTTTCCTGGCAGCTCGCAAGGAGCATCATGGTGTAGAGTCGGCGTGGGAAGCTACGCCCTGTGATGCAGTAAGTCAGTAAGCGTACTAGTAGAGTCTAGATGTTTAGGACCGCGGTTGCAGACAGATCAGCGGCCTACTGTATGTACTTCTCTGCAGACTTCGATGAGAAATGGGCCGTGCAGGTGCTTTGTGTCTTTTTCCCGATTCTGCAAAGGGAAGGTGAACGATTTAGCAGTCAGAACAGAGCCCAACAGCAGATTCGCACAATGAGAGCACTTTTTGCGAGGATTCTCGTGTCAAAGCACGAAGCCATGAAGCATCACCTCTCCTAGCCTCTTGACGTTAGTCCTAAATGCCCGGAACCCTGAGTTGGCCATCTATCAGCGCTGGGAGTGCCAGTAAGGATTTTTTTGGGGTATTCGCGTGAAAAAGCGAAGGAAGACGATGAGAGAGCCCACAAAAAAAAACAACACACACACACACACAGACACAATCAACAAAACAAAGACAAGAAAAACAAACAGCAAACAACAAATTATTTTCTTCGAACATCCCCACCCTCTCTTAGTAGAGATACTCTTGGGTTGGGCACTTCAAGGCAGAATCTGGGGTTGGGCACTCCAGGGATCTACAGGGACACGTTGGGGCTGGGCACTCCAGGGATGAGCGAGGAGTAGACCGGGCGAGGCGAAGAGTTCCGGGCGAGGAGAAGTGTTGAGTTCAAAATCAAACAACCCCACACCGAACAAGCAAGCAAACAAACAAATCAGCAAACAAACAAAATCAAACAAAATCAAACAACATCAAACAACGTCAAACAAGCAAGCAAGCAGGCAGGCAGGCAAGCAAGCAAGCAAGCAAGCAAGTAAACAAGCAAGTAAATAAACAAGCAAGCAAACAAGCAACAACACAGGCGAGCAAGCAAACTAATAAACGAACAAACGAACAACGCTTATTCGATTGGGGCTTGAGTGCGCATGCGAACAAGTCTTTGGGATGACCCTGCAATCAGTTAATGAGTTGTCGAGTCGAGAATCATTACTTCGCATGGCGCATATTGATCGTCGAGCTTCTGGTGTTGTCCAAGCAATCAAGTTCGTCATCCTGGGCGAAAGGATTTCAGATGGCTTTACAACGGAAGCATGGCGATTCGCCCATGGCAGCCTGAAGGGGTTAGAAGAGGGGAGGGGGGTGTGGGGTTGGGTGTGGTAGGCTTTGCAATCCCCATGTTTCTCATAGGGTTTGCGGTCTCTGGACCCTAGCGGTTCAGAGCGTAAACGAGAAAGCTAGTATTTGGAAGCTGAGTTCATTTGTCCTGGCTGCTGCTGCGAGAAAGCCTCTCGGATGTATGGAATGAGTGGATGGTGCTGTTGATCCTAGCCCGCTTATGCAAGTCCAACAACGAGCGGATGTAGCGTTGACTAGTTTGCTACCTTGCGCTTAGGCTCAGTCAGTCGTAGTGGTCTTTGTCCTGCTAGATCTCTTGATCCTTTTTCTGTCACACAGCTCTCAAAGCCCAAATAGGAGAATGCTGCGCGTTCGGATGATGTCCGGCGGAGACGTTGCGGCACTGCCTCTGGAAGAGCTCGGCGACGCTCTCGGCTTGACGGAGCAGCCGGACCGGCCGGCCACTCGCCGTTTAGACACACAGGACACAAAACTTCACCCCAAACCTTTTACTATGGCCTGTTTCAGGGACCAGGGTGGTGTTTTTCAGGGTCTCGCTCGTTAATCGATTCAGCATTCGCACGGCTTTGTTTAAGTCTGCCTCAGACAGCCTCCCCAAAATGGAAAAGTTGTGCCCAACCCTGTGTGAGGCAGATTGGAGGTAGTCGGTGATAATTTTATCTCGCATTCAAGACGACGCCCCCTAATTCGACTCCTCAGAGATACCCCCAAACATTCGATGAAGAGCCCTTGTGCCTGAAGAGCCTTTTATTGCTGCTTATATCAAGGAATCGGAAGGGCTTGCGTTAAGGCTTTCTCCACAAGGAAGCTGATCCGTCAGGTTCGGTCCTTGAAGCGTCGTCTGGAACGTCAATGTGGACAGCCGAGATTCCGGCAACGGCTGTTGTGTGAGAATGGATCCTGATTCCCTGTTAATCGAGTTTGATCTTTTCCCTTATTTAAGAGGAGATGACGATTCGAACAGCTAATTCTCTTCCAAGAGATCCTCCATGTCTGGTTCAGGAGCAGTTTTACAGGACGACGCCCCTCTGGAGGGACACGCAGAGCTGCAATTAGTTCTTCTAGACTTGGGCCAGACGTCGCAAGATCAGGCAGCGGAGCTCATCGTCGCAGCCGACGACAACAACACCTCAAAGGTCGAGATCCTGTTGCAGAGACCCCAGGATCCCAACTTGGCGGTCCGTGGCCACACTCCGCTCTTCTGCGCTGCGTTTCGGGGCCACCTGCAGGTCGTCAGCCTCTTGCTGGAGGCCTCTGCCGACGCAGACACTTGTGGACGCTTAGTAAAGGGTTGAGGATGGCATGGGGTCTGCTGTTTCTTTTTTGTTTGTGTGCGTGTGTGTTTGTTTTTTCTCTCCCGGGCACAGAGCAGCCGAGGACAAGCCCAGATATGATGATGGAGCAACGCCCTTGTTCGTGGCGTGTCAGTACGGACACCTGGAGGTTGTTCAGACCTTGCTGCAGATGAGAGCTGACCAGGACAGGGATGTGAAAGACGGTCCGACGCCCTTGATTATTGCCTGCCAGAGCAATTTTGTGGATGTGGTGCGGCTTCTGCTTGCCGCCCTGGCTGACAGCAACAAAGCCGACCCCATTGGCGGCACCCCTTTGTCCATGGCCTCTGCACTCGGCTGTCTGGAGATCCTCGGGCTGCTGCTAGAGGCCAATGCTGACAAGGATAGGCCTCAGCGCGATGGCATGACGCCGTTGTTCTTCGCTTGTCAAGGCAATGATGCTGAAGTTGTTCGCATTCTTTTGGATGCACGTGCTGATAAGGACAAGGCATGCCACGACGGCGCAACCCCTTTGTCAGTGGCACGCCAGAAGCGGCATGAGGATGTCGTTCGCCTGTTGCAGGTGGCGTGCGACAAGGCCTGACGTCGACAAGTGAGAGATTCAAAAACAGGAATTGCTCTGGCCATGACGGTCCTGCTCATGGCGCTTGAACTCAACCGCACGCTGATTCACAGCGATGGCGCTCGCGTTGTGCCTCATCGCCTGGTGACTTGAGGCTCTCTGGAGCAACATCTTCTGCTGAAAGCCTTTCTCTGGGTTGTCTTTGGAGCGGACGAGAGATCCGACTGAGAGGATGCTACGATGCTGTCCTGGTCATGGCCGCGCTCGAAGCCTTTGCAAAGCTGCAGACCAGCGACCACCGATTTGAACAAACATCGCGCCGCAGCGTTAAACAAATCCGTGTGGCTCCTGGCCCCAAAGCCTGGAAGAGCCGAAAGCTTCACCCTAAGCAAGCCCCTAGAATGCTTAGCTTGGCGGTTGCCCCTTTCTTCTGGAGGCAAGCAGATCAAGTGAGATTCTGAGTCCTGAACATCTTCTGCCAGGCGTCAAGCCTGAAACAAGAAAATGGCTTCGGCTCCAAGAACACCAATAACCTTACTCCGGAGGTCCAGGCATGCCAAGCTCTGCTACTCAAATGATTTCAATCTCGAGATGTGTCTAATCTCAAAGATATTCTTCATGCCAAGCCCAGATGAGCACGTGTTAAAACCCCGCAGGCTTGCTTGGAAGAACATCATGCCGTCAAGAGCGTTGCTTCAAAACCCACATTGAATCCGCTCAGGATGGGAGGCTGCGAAATTGACACACCGACACACCGACACACCTACACACACACACACACACAGAGGACAAAAAAGCCTACGCCTCTTGGGCCCGAAGCAGACCAAGCCAAGCCCTCCGAGCCGCACCAAAAGCCAAGCCGAGACCGTCTCGACTTCCAATTCCGGGCCAATGGGTTGTGAAGGTTCCTTGGATGCCTTACGACTCGCCCTTAACGTAAGATCCAAAAGCTACAGCTTGTTCGGTGGTTCCCGGTCTAGGCTCTATGTAGATTGCGGGGCCTTCGCTTGAACACTATCCGCTACAACACTATCCGCTACAAGGGCGGTTTGGAGGTTATGAGTTTGGGATGGTTGGCTGGGACTCTACTGGTACGGGTTGAGGGGTTAGCTGTGCTGAGGGCTTTCGGCTTCAGGCTTTTTGGGGCTTCGGGGTTTATTGTGATCAATAGTGGCTAAGGGGAAGGGGTGTTCAGGTTTACGTCGCCTTTGATTCCCACAGCCACACGCAAAAACGAAGCCGCAGCAGGTCGCCAGTTTAGCATGGGCCGCCCCCCCACCCCCCCCACCCCCCCCACCCCCCCCCCCCCCCACCCCCCCCACCCCCCCCGCACCCCCCCCCCACCCCACCCCCCCCACCCACCCCCCACCCCCCCCCCCCCCACCCCCCCACCCCCCCCACCCCCTGCCACCCCCCGCCACCCCCCCCCCCCCCCCCACCCCCCCCCCCACCCCCCCCCACTCCCCCCCCACCCCCCCCCCCCCCCCCCCCACCGCCCCCCCCCACCCCCACCCCCCCCCCCCCCCCACCCCCCCCCCCCACCCCCCCCCCCCCCACCCCCCCCCCCCCCCCCACCCCCCCCCCCCACCCCCCCCACCCCCACCCCCACCCCCCCCCCCCCCCCCCCCACCCCCCCCCCCACCCCCCCCCCCCCCCCCACCCCCCCCCTGTTGGGCGTCCAGCCTTTGGCCTCATAAAAACACAACTCACAGGAGGGGCTGCCATGTGGCCTGGGTTGGCAGGCTAATCCCATAGAACTAGTGTTGTGGCAGATCTCAGGTTAGAGGCGTAGCTGTCACACTGACAAACCCATAGCAGCAGGATGGCTTGATAAGCCTCACATGTGTTGGCTCAACGGGCGAAAAATTTGGATTCCACTGTCTTGCTGGAGTTGTCCATCGGCTCTGCTTGAAGTTCCGGAGTGGGCAGCGCTTGAGATGCTGAAGCCCAGCCCCTGGATCCTACAAGTTTCAATGTCAAGGCTGTTGTCCAAAAGTGCTGGTTGGACTCTGTCCCTATGCTTGGCGGAAGAACTGCGGTGTGTTGAATCAACCACCCTGTTTGTAAAGGGGCTCGCCCGCAAAAAAAGAAGAATCAACCACACTGTTTCAAGTCTACCCCGAACTGCAAAAACCAAATGTCTCCGGGATCCAAATCCTCAAATGCCCCCCCCCCCCCCCAAAAAAAATAAAAAGAAATCAAAACGCCTAGAAGGCACCAAGCACGAAGCCGTTGACAACTTCCTGAATCCCGAGAAGCCTCAAGTTCAAGCAGCCCAAGAAAGCCCTTCAGCTCAATCATCTGCAGCCCAATTTTCCAGTATGCTTCGGGCCCGGGCCTTCTCCTAATTTGCACGGCGGCAGAGCACAGAGGGAAGGCGGGGGGATACCCCAGTTTCGAGGGCGTGGGGACTTCAGGATGTTGGGCATCTGGGGCTCAGCTCTTGGCATTGCTGACGAGTGCTTGACATGTACACGGCAATGTACATTCTAATTCAAGCCCTGAAACTAAACCTGCACATGCAGCTTGGAGAGACCAAACGGAGACTAGCAGTGCAGCGACTCGCTTTTCGTTTCCGGAAGCTGTCCGACCGTCCTTTTCAGACATAGTGTCTGGAAACCCAAAGCCCCTCAACCCTCATTGTTGCAATGAGTTCTTTCCAAACCACAATTTCTCCAGAAACCACAGCACTATGACTGGAGTTCGCATTTTCAGGACAGGGTTGACACTTTTGGGTTCCGCGGTCTGCTCTTCCGGCTTCATGGGGCAGATTGCTCCCAAAAAAGCGGAACCCCAAACCCCGAATCCATCCAACCCCCCAATGCCATGGAACTTGAAGATCAAACCAAGAAGCCGTGCCCTCGCACGTCGCCAGGATGATGGCCGCCAGGTGCCTGGCGCTCAGAGACCCCTCGAGGGTTTCAGGATTTCATTGGGGGAGTGCAGGGCTCAGATCGTTCAAATCAAGAGTTTCTCGGTTGGTGGCCTTTTATGGCATGAGCCAGGAAGCGGGCTGCATGTGCCCGTTGCACAACAGACTCCAGCAAAGTCGGCCTGAAACCTAAAAAACGTCTGGCGCGTCGACGACCCTTAAGATGCAGAAGTGCTAATGCACATGTGTCGCAAGCCGAGACATCAGCGAAGGTGACCAAATGGTTCATCAGAGAGTCACGGATCCTTTCGTCTGTAGCTTTAAATCCTCAACCCGACTCAGCCTTCATCCCCACATCCAACCTTTATCCTCATCAGCCTCCGCCGCAATCAGGTCGCTGGTTCGCCTTACTGGCGCCCACCCAAGCAAGTGAGAGAGACAGAGAGAGGGAGCGAGAGAGAGTGAGAGAGTGAGAGAGTGAGAGAGTGAGAGAGTGAGAGAGTGAGAGAGTGAGAGAGTGAGAGAGTGAGAGAGTGAGAGAGTGAGAGAGTGAGAGAGTGAGAGAGTGAGAGAGTGAGAGAGTGAGAGAGTTTGAGAGTTTGAGAGTTTGAGAGTTTGAGAGTTTGAGAGTGAGAGAGAGCGAGAGAGGGAGAGAGAGAGAGAGAGAGAGCGAGGGAGAAACATCGGCGTGCTGGTGCGCAGGGCCTAAATATCTCCCCCCCCCCCCTGCATGCACCCATGGCTTCGGGCTTTGGCGGTTTGCAAGTTTGGTTTTTTCGTGTCTCGCGGTCTGTGAAGCTCGAAGGCCATGCTTCAAACCAAGGACCTTCGCTAGTTCTGTGCAGAAGTTTTCAGGTTTGGCTAGCCGTACGCTTCGCAGAGTTTGGGGGTGTTTGTGCAGGTTTGCAATGACAATTCGGGGTTTTGGCGCTTGGACCGTCCGAGGCAGAAGCTTTTTGCCTTGGTAGTTGGAGGGTTCGTGACTCGTGTCCTGGAGAGCTGTCGACACCTGACTCCCAGAAAAGGCCCCAGAGCTTGCCAGCCGGGGTGGAAACATGCGGCTTGAAATCTGAAACCCCCCGCACCCTTCCAGATCCTCCTAAAGAACAGATGCCTCGCTGTCAGCCTGCTCGCGTTTGGTGGGTTTGGGCTCGGCTTCCATCCAATCGGGCTTTCGGGCTACAATCTCTACCAACACACATGAGCCTCACCAAGCGAAATCCCGAAAGCCTCCGAAAGACTCCTAAGGCCTCCTAAAGACTTCTCACACGCGCCCAGGCGATTTTGTCCTCATGCCAGGCACGGGCTTCGTGGAGAGGGCTATTGCTTGGGGCCTCACTGTTAAAGCTTCACCTTGAAAGCAGAGTGAAAAGTCATAAAAGAACCTGACAGAACTTTGAGCCTTAGCCTTAGCCCAAAAGGCCGAATACATGCCGATGTTGGCTTCCGAGAAGGTATCGGGATGGAGGAGTTCGGAGTGTTGTGGTTCGTTCTATTTGGGAGTTTTAAGTGGGTGCTGGGGCCTGTAGGTCTTTGGCTTACCTAAGACAACCCTTGACGTTCAGAATTAAGCCATGAGGAATCTGCCAGACTCAACAACCGGGAGGTTTGCGGGCTGCGAGCTAGTGTTCAGGGTTGTAGGTCTCACGACTACAGACTTTGGGCCTTCTGATTCAGGGTTTCAAGTTTCCTTTTGTTGGTGCCTCGGAATCATGGCAGCTTTCCTGCGCCGATCACGGCTTAGGATTGCATATAGGAAAGCTAGATCTTGCTCAAGGCTTGCTAGGTTTAGCTTTTTCGGACTTCATAACAGCGGTGGTCCCAAGTGGCACACAAGTGCACACTTGCCTCAGATCATCCTTAGGTTTTGACGCGAGGAGGGACGGACCTTCTTTTTTGCAATCCTCGGACCCACGGCATACAGCATGACCCTCGCTGAGCAGCCTCCCGAAGCCCCCTACTGCCCTACGTTACACAGAGCTTCTTGCAGTGCCATGTCGCCTCAGCTCCATGAGGGCCAGGGCGAGAGCCCGCTATCTGCAGCTAAGCCCTAAACCCTAAACCAAGTTCAGGGTTTAAAGCTAGGATCGGAGCATGGATCGTTGCGGATTTCCTTTGGACAAGCTGTCTCTTTTAAGCTGTTACATTCCTGAAGAGTTCGGCTGAAGGCCTTTAGGATGTACGTGGGATGCTGTAGATAGCCTCCACGTTTGAAGTTTGTGTCTGAGGTTTAGGATGCTGTGCCCAACGACCTGATCCTACAGGTAGCAAGATCCGGATTTTATCGCACGGCACCGTATGCATCCACTGTTCGGGCAAGCGACGGTACGTTTGCATTGGCCTGAGTTAGAGCTGAAAAATCCTCATTCGAAGAAACTTCACGTTCTTCGCATATTTAGCGTGGCAGCTGGTTTGGCAGTGTATGATCCTGCAGAAGCAGCAAAGCTAGCATAAGCTTGGGAGTCCCCTTTCTTCTTGTCGGCGCTTTTGAAGAAATGTCCTGAAGCTGTTGCAAAAGGCTCCAGGCTGGACCGCAAAGATTTCCTCAGTTCTCTATCTATGAAGCCTGGGGTCTGAAACCCAGCTTCCCTGAGCCATGAAATAGCATCAGTGAACATGATCCGAGCCCGGAGCCCGAAGCCCAGGTGTTCTTGGGCAGAGCAATCTGCCTGCTGGCTGTCGCCGCTGCTGCGCGCCTCGACGCCTACGTAACATCTTCCCCCTGAGTCCTTCTCTTAGCCACTGATCTTTGGAGGGTCGAGGGCACACTGGCTCTCTGAGGGGCCGGGACGAGGTGCTGCGAGGCTCCAGGTCCCTTACACTTCGAACCCGAAACCCATGAAGTTGAGGGTGAGGGTGAGGTTGAGGGTTTCTTTTCCGGAAAAGGGCCTTTTGACCCCAAAGCATTCGAAACCATGGCAACCCAGAAACCTCAGCGCAAAAATCTGACTTTTTTCTGAAGCTGCCGCAAGACCGAGTATCCAAGAGGATGCAAAAAATGCTCCAATTTCGGGTTGCGAGGTGCGCCGCCGGCTTTCCCAAGGCTCGGGCCGCCGCGAACACCGTGGCTCCCAAGCTGCCGCCGCTCCGCCTTAGCCCAATTTGAGGCTCCGCCTTAGCCCAATTTGAGGCCTATGGAGTTCCGAAGCTTCCTCTTTAGGGGCGAGGCGTCTGGGGCGATGGTAAACTCCGCGAAGCGAACCAAAGCGTAAATTGGGTAGTGCTCTGTGCGATGTTGCTGCTCACGTGCGGTTTGCTTCCAGGCTACACTAGTGCTTCTTGAGACGGTCAAGTCCTTTGGATCGTTCTCCGCAGGTTCAGGGTTAGGATCGGCACTGAGTTTCCGTGAGCCTTTTGACGCCGAGCAGAAATGCAGGCATTCCATCTTTTGCCAAGCTCCGCACATTCGAGAATTCATGAAGTTGCGAACGTGTGCAGGGTTCTATTCCAAAGCAAACTCCCCCGCGATGCCAAGGAAGGGTGCCCACCGACCGAAGCAGGAGCTCGGACAAAGCCACTGGGCCCATTTGGCCACATTTTTAGGTTCTAGGGCCCTTTTGGGGCATCCGAAACTTAGGGTGGCAGAAGTCTCGCAGTGCTGGAGTGTGGTGGAGGCTTAGTGCACACCCCAAACTCAAAGTACTTAAGCCTTCAGAAGGCCTGAGTCATGTTTCCAGCAGGCAGCAGGGACTGGTCGAAAGCGCGTGAGTGCTTCCACATTCCCGAAAGTGGAGTGCACCAAACAAATAGACGCAGGCTACCTTTCCGACCCGAACACAGCCGCAAAGATCGTCGCCACCTTCAGCAAGGAGACAAATCAGTCAGATCGTGACATGTGAAGCCATGTTTACAAGCAGCACCCGAAACACACACTCAAGGTACTATTGTTGCTGCTATTGTTGCTGCTATTGTTGCTGCTATTGTTGCTGCTATTGTGGCTGCTATTGTGGCTGCTATTGTGGCTGCTATTGTGGCTGCTATTGTGGCTGCTATTGTTGCTGCTATTGTTGCTGCTATTGTTGCTGCTACTGCTATTGCTGCTGCCACTGCTTCTGCTGCTATTGCTGCTGCTATTGCTGCTGCTATTGCTGCTGCTATTGCTGCTGCTATTGCTGCTGCCAGTGCTGCTGCCATTGCTGCTGCCATTGCTGCTGCTATTGTTGTTGCGATTGCTGCTGCTATTGCTGCTGCTATTGCTGCTGCTATTGCAGCTGCTAATGCTGCTGCTATTGCTGCTGCTATGGCTGCTGCTATTGCTGCTGCTATTGCTGCTGCTATTGCTGCTACTATTGCTGCTATTGCTGCTGCTATTGCCGCTCCTATTGCTGCTGCTATTGCTGCTGCTATTGCTGCTGCTGCTGCTGCTGCTGCTGCTGCTGCTGCTGCTGCTGCTGCTGCTATTGCTGCCTCTATTGCTGCTATTGCAGCTGCTATTGCTGCTGCCATTGCTGCTGCTCTTGCTGCTGCTCTTGCTGCTGCTATTGCTATTGCTGCTGCTATTGCTGCTGCTATTGCTGCTGCTATCGCTGCTGCTGTTGCTGCTGCTGTTGCTGCTGCTGTTGCTGCTGTTGCTGTTGCTGCTGCTGCTGCTGCTGCTGCTCCTGCTCCTGCTCCTGCTCCTGCTCCTGCTGCTGCTGCTGCTGCTGCTGCTGCTGCTGCTGCTGCTGCTGCTGCTGCTGCTGCTGCTGCTGCTGCTGCTGCTGGTGTCGTCGCCGGCGTTGCCCACATGCGCAACATAGCATCCTTCGTTTTTGCTCGTGTCAACACCCCAAATCTAAATCCCAAACCCGTACGGGCCGTCCCACCCGGGACCTTCACAACTTCGTCCTTTTTCCCGCGTCCATTCTGTGCGAGGGCTCCGCGGCGCGTTGTGAGGGGGAGTACCCTCGCGTGGTCCGCGGCTCAGACTAAACTCCTCGCTCAGGATTTCGGATCTTAAGGTTTGGGACTTCTAGTCTTGGGCCCACTCGGCTCAGGGTATTTGAGGGGTTTCAAGGTTGTCTTGTGTGTGCGCTCAGCTGCAAGAGAGGTGCACCCAAAGGCCAACCCAGCTTTTGTGTGGGCTCGAGTTTGCAAGAATCACGGTTTGAGGGCTCAAAGCCTCGTCAGAAGAGTGAGCTCCCGGCTGGTACAATCATGAAGAAGTAGCCAAGAGCAACTGCAAGACCCGACACTAGCTAAGACAACAACCATGTGAGCACCAAGATTGGACTCCACAAATTGGCGAACTTAACTGACTTAACCGTCATAAACTCGCGTCCAGAAAGAAACCCCCAGCAGCAAAGCCTTAACCCGCGAGAAATGGTCAGTGCTCGTCATCTGATATAGAGGCCACTCCCTAAACTCCGACTCCTGAACCCGCAAGGTGGAGCTGGGCCCGGGTCTCGGGGCCCTGACACGGAGCTTAGCCACGCAGTTCCCGAGCATGCTGGCCGTGGACGTGGACGCTGGTGGGCGGTGGGCTTCGGGGCCGCGTTGAAGGAATTCAGGGTTCATTTCGGGCTTGGTTCCAGTTTTGAGCTCAAAGTGTAAAAGTGTTCGAAATGCGGATAGTAGGTGTTGTTGGAGATCTGGGACGGGCTTGCATCCGGAGAGGACCCACGTGCTGTGAGCGTGCTGCGCCGAGATCTTCCATCGTTGCAGGTCTGGCAGGCACCAAATGGTGTGACCGCATGGGGCTGTTAAGTCAAGTCTTATGCTTTTGTGTCGTGTTTTTGAGGTAATTCGTTTGGATAGCGCTGAGCCAGGGTTATTTCAGTTGGGTTCACTGGGGATTGGTGTTTAGAGCCTTCCCGGTATGTAGAGACGGCCGATGTCCCCAACGCAGCCCGGAAAACCCCAGTCTATTTGTGGATGGTTGTAATGCAGCATAATGCCGCATTAATGCATGTGTCCGTGAAGTCTGTGATTCCTCGAAGATAGGTTCTTTGTTTTGTGTTTCGATTGGGCGCTTTTTGGGGCTTCTGGGAGATCTCAGGCTTCAGGGCCTTCAAGGCATGTTTATGCCTTTTTGTGTTTTTTTAAAGCTTCAGTTGGATGGAGTCATGGAGTGTTGCATTGGGGGAATTCCGGTCTGGCACGGAACTCACCATTCCTCCTATCAAGCTAATGTCAAGGAGGACCTTCTGAAGCTCGACCACGCCGACATAGCCAGAAGAATGGGCGGCCGGCTTTTTGCATCTTGGCGCACTCATTCCACGAAAGTCCGCAATACACTAGCAAACAGTACAACCGTTCAGCCATAGCCAATCCCCTTAGCAAAAGTTGGCAAGACTTCGAACCCTAAACCAAGCCTCAGGTAATTGGCAACCTGCCATACA
This sequence comes from Symbiodinium natans, assembly GCA_905221605.1. Lineage (NCBI taxonomy): Eukaryota > Dinophyceae > Suessiales > Symbiodiniaceae > Symbiodinium > Symbiodinium natans. The sequence continues at coordinate 137,367 of CAJNDS010000090.1, read as the reverse complement.
GCATCACCACTGCTGCCTTGCTGTCCCTGGTGACATGGACGGAGACCTGAGCCTTCCCCCTGACAGCTTTCCCGATTGGAATCCTACGCCAAAAGGAGGCTCAGATAGTTGGGGCAACGAGCCGTTTCACTGAGGAGGGCTGTTCGTAGTTTGGTTGGAGGTTTTAGCATGTTTAGTCATGACGGGTAGGAAGGTCCGTAGCTGAAAGAGCGATTCCACGGTTTGCCTTCTCTTTGAGGAAGCACCAGAGATTGATTTTCAGTGTGCTGGTGAATGGAGACTAGACTTAAATTTTGACCGGTTGATTTTTTGGCATGACCAAGTCACAACAAGCGAAGCAGATAAGTACTAGCAGGGCCTGATCATCGGACTGCAGTTTGGACAGTCTCTGAGTATGTCCAGTCTTTAAGCAGTCAAATGGTCGAAGTTTGGCAGAGCTCCAAACCCTCAAAACCCTCAAAACCCTCAAAACCCTGAAGGCCACGAAGCTTCTTGTGCTCCCTTGCTCCTGAATCCTCAGGTGACGAGCCCGGGTGCGCTCCGCTATGCCTTGGTGATGGTGCAGAAGGAGGTTTTGCTGTGGGATATTGGTGGAGATTGAGGCGATTGAGGAACAAGACAAAGGTTTGTGGTTCTTTGCTTTGGAGGCTTGGCCATAGGGTGATACTACACTCCAAACTCTTACACCAGAGTTGTTACTATTGTTACGATTATTACATTCTGCTGGTGCTTCGGATCTTTGACACTTTTGGTGCTGGATAAGCCAACCTTCAACCCTGAGTAGGGGCTGCGCGGTCAAAACGGTCAAACTCCTCCCTTTGGAAGTTTGTGCCATAATCGGCCTGGAGCGCAAATGAGCCAACAGCCAACATCCACGGAGCAGCCCTGCGATCGAGTCTTCGTGAGATCTTTTGGATTTTGTCATCTTGGCATCAGGTCCAGTCACTCGTTTTTCTCTGGAACTCAACTTCGGGCCCGTGGGGCCCTGCAAATGCTCAACCCCCAAGCATGCCCAAACCCTGAAACCTTGCAAGCCTCTTCATCTAAAACAAAGAGGTGGTAGGCGATGAATGAAAGCCAAGTTTTGAGCATTGAGCCTACCATTTCGGCCCTGTTAGGAATAGTTTATGTTGATCAGCTGCGGCGTGCCTTCCCGGCGTGTGAGTTCAAGCCTTAGATCCTAGACCCCTAAAAGCCCTCAATCCCAAAGCCAAAGCCAATCTGCTTTCCCATCCGCTGAAGCTTCGACAGGCTGCAGAGAGGGTGGTGGCACCCACGGGCTCAAAGGACGATCTCGTGACATTAGACGGTGTTGAGTTCCGCTTGCACGAGTCTTGTGGATCTCCGGGGTGTTATGGCCTCTAGGGCTGGTTCACCCGAGACAAGGTGTAGAGAGGTGGACGCAGGAGCCCAGAGGTGCCACAGATCTTGGGAGGTTCCGGTACTTGGATGTATTTGGTGTTTGGCAGGGCTTTGTGCTGCACGTTGGAGTGGGGGGCTTTGGACTTCAGGATTGGGGTTAGCACGCTCTCTTATTATAATGGGGGTCGCAGGCAGAGTGCAGGGGGCAGTTCAGGTTTGAGGCGGGGTGGAGAGGGAGTCCTTGGGACCACCTCACCAAGTTTGACACACTGCGGCGGGGATTCGCCCCTAGGCCCAACACGCAAAAGAGAGAGAGAGAGAGAGAGAACGCACGTCCTGGCCAAAGCCTGACCGCAGAGCGGCCCCGAACACCGGGGGCTTGCCCCCACACACCCAGAAAGAAAGAAAGAACGACAGAGAGAGAGAGAGAGAGAGACAGAGAGAGACAGAGAGAGACGGAAGGACTACAGCCCCCTGTCTGTGATGTTGCAAATCTACGCAAGGTGGGATTTGCGTGGGCGAAAGTTGAAGATGAGTTTCTGGCTTGGGGTTGGGCTTCAGGGAATGCTTTAGGCTTCTTGCCTTTGGATTGGGCGCGGGCATGTGCTGAGAGTGCATTGTTTGTCTTCTTTGTGCTTTTAGTGGATATTTCCTTCCTTCCAATCCTGAAAGCACTGAGAAGCACTCCAACGCACAGGTGCTCTGCCCCAGGAACACATACCGACACCCCTTATGTCCCAGTCCCCATGCACCTGGAGCATGGACAGCGGCTGCGCGACTCTGGTGCACCGACGCAAACAACAGTAAGCGACGCAGGCGATTCAGGTGGCGTAGGCTCTGCACCCTATACAACTATGATCTGCCAAAAACTCCGATGGCGGAGTATGGTCGGCATGAACGGTAGGTTGCTAGCAAAAGATATCAAAAGATGCAGTCAGAAAGAATGTGGCTTTGGCAGCTCTGCTTAAGATGTGTTAATGCCATCCAAGCAAATGCCAGTCAGCAAGCATGCGCTCCTTCTACGACATATACTTCTACTACTCTCTTGGGTCTCCAAACGACCCTATTATTTTTGGTTGTTTAAAAAATACCGGGTTTTTTAGGAAACGCCCGTAAAAAAAGCAAACGCCCGTAATTCGGGAAATGCCCGTAATTCCGAAATCGGGGAGGATTAGGATTTTACTGGAAACGCCCGTAATTCCGAGATCGGGGAGGATTAGGGTTTTACTGGAAACGCCCGTAATTCCGAGATCGAGGGGTATGAAGAGTTTACTGGAAACGCCCGTAATTCCCAAATCGGGGACATTAGAATTCGGTATAAAAATGTATAAAAACAAATATACAACCCACCAAGCACCAAGCTTATAGCGGAGCCTGAACTTTTGTCCCCTTCCAGAGGTTGAAGGGTTTTGGGTTTAGAGAGGGAACACAGGAATGCTTGGGTGAACCCAACTGTCAAATCCGACCCACAATCAAACCTTTCCCGAAGCCCTGTTTTGGATTGAGAGTTTTTAGGGTTGAGGGTGCTTGGGGTTGAGGACTTTTAGGGTTGAGGGTGTTTAGGGTTGAGGGTGTTTAGGGTTAAGGGTTTTTAGGGTTGAGGGTTTTTAGGGTTGAGGGTTTTAGGGTTGAGGGTTTTTAGGTTGGGGGTTTTTAGGAGGGATTTTCGGGTTGAGGGTTTTTAGGGTTGAGGGTTTTTAGTGAGGGGTTTTAGGGTTGAGGGTTTGTAGTGAGTGTGTTTAGGGTTGAGGGTGCCACTACAGTTGCATGTTGGACTGTTTTTTTTCCAGTTGGGATCGGCAATAGCACCCCAAACGCCCGTAAAACCCCGTAATTCACCCATAAAAACCCGTAATTCGCCCGTAAACTTGTCGATTTAGGGTTTCCGTGGCCTTACCAAGAGCCCCTACGGAAAGAACCCACGCAAAAACGCCCATAAAAAACCATAAAACACCATTTAAAAACCATAAAAACCCGTAAAAACCCGTAAAAATCCATAATTTGAGCTGGCGCGGAAAGGTCACGGAAAGGGCTTCTGCTCTGTGATGCCTTGAACGCACCCTCAAATTCGAAACATTGCACCTATAATTCCACGGAAAGCCGAAATACGGGAAACTCCCACGGAAAACCCTTGATCTACGGAAAGCCCCCTGAAATCTACGGAAAGCCCCTGAAATCTATACGGAAACGCCTCATGTATAGAAAACCCATGAATCCCGCCCCATCTCAGGCCGAGAAGGGTGGGTTGCCAGGTAGGGATTCGGGATTGGAGTTTTGAGGGGCATGCTCAGCCCTGTTTGTTTGGATCAACCCCGAAACCCCTAATGCCCATAATTCTGCACCAATCCTCAAAAACCACTAAACGCCCATAAAAAATTCTGCACCAATCCTCAAAAACCACTAAACGCCCATAAAACCCCTACACGCCCATAGTTCTGCACCAATCCTCAAAAACCACTAAACGGCCATAAATATCCGTAATTTCAAGAGCCAAAAGCAGAACGCCCATAAATTTCCTAAAGGCCCGTAATCACCCGTATTCGCCCGTACAAACCCGTAAAAAACCAAACGACCAAAAATAATTGGGTTGTTGGGGTTCCAGGTTCAGATAAAGACTCGAAAGGAGGCACAGCATCGCAAAGGGGCCTGCGCGCCATTTTTTGTCGGCAGCGCATAGGTGGCGCAGGTGACGTATAGGCAGCGTATGTGGAGGTGGGGGGTGCCGAAGCCGGGCAGCACAGGCGGCGCACAGCCACGCAAGTACAGTTGGGATCACTATTCAGCTCTATGGCACGAGGCCTCGGATGCTTTATTGCGTGCCGCCCACGGCCTTTTATCCGAAGTGCGGGCCCTGGCTCAGCATGGCTCAGCCGTTTTAAGACATCGTCGGAATCCTTCGAGCATACAGCAGCTTGCCAGCTTGGACCCTTTAGCCTGAGACGTCGGTACTTTGAAATGTTCATGCAAGCTGTCTTCGTTGCATACCATAAAAAGATTGCGGTTCCGGATCCAGGGTATCCGGGAAACAGCTTTCGTGCCACCAGTGCCACTGGTGCTGGATAGATATGCAGTCGATAGAAAGCATGACGCGCTCAAATCAAGAAGTGCACAAGAACAAAACTGAGAAGCATCGGCGGACGAGAAGCAAATAAATCTTTTGGACCTTATACTGCTTTGCCTCAGCTTTCCCTTCGCTGCCCTATGAACTCGGGCAGGGTATGGCAGGGTTCAGTCAGTGTCACAGTCAGTGTCACAGTCAGTGTCACAGTCACAGTCACAGTCACAGTCACAGTCACAGTCACAGTCACAGTCACAGAGTCACATTCACCGTGTGAGTAAGAGAGGGAGCGTGTGTGTGTGTGTGTGTGTGTCTCTCGGTCGGTGTCCGTGGTTTTGTTGTGTTTTTCGGCTTTAGGAGAGCCAGCCCTGGCCGTCCTGGGCAGATGGCAGAAAAGAGGCCGCCAGTGCCGGTACAGCTCGAAGCCCTGAAGCTGACAGAACCACATCGCTTCAAGCCGAAACAAAACCCAAGACCAAATCCGCACAAAACTCTCCCCGAAGCCGCCCCAAAGAGAGAAAACGACCAGCTCTACACCCGAGGCCGAAGGTCACCTCTGCCCTGGTGGAGCTCGACTTTCCAGAAGCAGCCCGACTGCTCTGGACGAATTTTGTTGGGGGGCTTTGCTTGGGATTTGCTGGGGCGATGGCTTGACTGGGAACTCGAATCTTGACCCGGAGGGACCTCCATTCAGAATGTGCGCGGTTCTCTAAGAGCGGGGATGTGGCCTTGTAAACTTCCTGAAGTCGCTAAACATGGCCAGGAATGCGCTTCGGCACCCTTCGGCAATTTCAGCTAAACTCAAGCTTTGTCCCCTTTATGTGCAGTCCGGGCTGATCCGCGAAGTTCCGGAAAACCGTTGTTTCGCTTTATGGCCTCGGCACCACCTCGGTTTAGCTTGCTAGGGCGCCCAGAAGTTGCGCAAGCCTGGAGGGCCTAAGAGGGCCTAAGAGGGCCTAAGAGGGCCTAAGAGCCCAGAAGGGTGGATCTACGGGTGCCCAGAGGCCTTAAGAAGCCTTAGCATCCTCCTGTTTTTGCTCGCGCAGGCTTTGGAGGACCTCCCCGAGGCAAGGTCTTGTGACGTCTTCCGAAGGGCTGATCTCCAAAGTACACTCTTGTACTTTGGGTTCTTTCGAGATATCTCTGAAGCTTGTTAGGAATTCAGGAGTTCGGGGTCAGGGATTTTGGATGTCAGGCTGGAACGATTGGGAGTGGCTTTCACTATTTCTTGTCTTCATCTCCAAAGCACCTTACAACCAAAACCAAAAAGCACACACACACACAACCACCAAAGCCAAACAGAACCTGTCTATTTCTTGTCGCCTTCTCAGACACAACCTAAAGGGAACATAGCTAGTCTTTTCTTCTCATTTTTCCTGCAAACAAGAGATCTCCTACTCTTCTACATTCTAAGCGATAGTAAGAACAGTAGCGACGCATGTCTTTTAAGTTGAATTGTCGCCGGAGTCTTCCGCTTACTTTTTTGAGCGAGGATTACCCGCGGGTACGTTAAGTCGTATCTTCTTGTGTGAAGTCGTATCTCGGGCACGTGCACACTGGGGATTCGCAAATTCCACGACAACAGCCCAAACGAGCTCGCCACTTTCTAAACTTAAGCTCCGAGCCCACAAACCGTAAGCCAGGTAGAATGGAAACCCCAAAGGTAAGGTGAGGGCTACTGCTGCACGGAAAGCTGCCCCCTTCAACCCATGGACGCGCGGCCCTCGCAACGGCTCGCGCGGGACTCGCAGAAGCACATACGGTCACTACCCACATATAGACCTTGCAGACAACAAGCGCTTCTCCATCAATTGCTGTCTTTGTGATCACACAAACGTGCTCCCCTCCCAGGCGTGCGGTGACAAATGCATATGTTGCATGTGTGTCGAGAACATGCGCGTGCGGCGCGTGCACATTGGGGGAACGGCTTCAACATATGTCTTTGTGATGCGACTTTACGCGGGGTGATGTGACTTCGCTCGCGGCCGCGTGTCACTGGGGAGATGTGACTTCACACGCAAAGATGTGAGTTAACCTAGCCCCTAGTAGGGCCGCGACAGGGATTAGGCGAGGTGACTTGGAGCCGTAAACGTCTTGCAACTGGTACCTTCAGTTCACTGTGGCAGGGGCGCTGTGATCAGAGCCCGGTTCTTTCTTGTGAGATCTTGTGAGCATCGCATGTAGCTTGTGATCCTAGATGTGTGCACCTGTCGACTTGACAGCGCTCGATTTTCGCTGCGCCCCATCGCGCCCCACCAGCATGACGAGTCCCGTTTCACACCCAGGGACTTAGGGTATTGCGCTAACCATGTTAAGATATATTATGGCTGTTAGGGGCACTAGGAGCTAGTTGCGAACCAGTGTGCCAATGCAGGTGCATGCTGAGAGCTTGCTGGAAATCGTCAAAGCTTCCTTTTGCCAGTCTCGGCCTCGCGTGGATTTCTTTTTGAGCTTTAGGGGTTGTACGGGATTGTGCTGGTTGGTTGTGATGGTTTGGGTAATTATTCAGGATGTTGGCCGGGCTACGAAGCTCTATGGCAAGTTGGGGTTCCCGAGGAGAGGGGTGCTGCACATTCAAGATTTGTCTGTTTGCTTCGAACGTTCAACGGGTCTTGGTTCTTGCCTTCCACACGGCGCATGCGTGCGTCGCAACAGGGCGTGGAGATTGAGGTCAACCTGCAGGAGTGGGCTGGCCTGCACCAGGGTTCAGGTCGGCCTGGGCTGCAAAGGCTGTGCGGGCGAGCAGCCCTCGCCAAAGTTGAGGAAGGCTGAAATTTGCCCGGGGCAATGCCGTGCGGGTAAGCCGGCTTGAGGTCGGCTCGGGGATGAGAAAAAGCCACGCCGAAACTCAGGTTGGCGGGCGGCAAGGCAGCCCAGGGGCTGAAAAAAAGTGCGGGCAAGCAACTTGAACGGAGGTTGAGGTTTGCCTCGACAATGGCGCTGGGTGGTTTTGTTGGATCCATCGTCACCGAAGGCTCGATGATGCACTGGACGGTGACGAGGGTCCTTGCAACTTGTGATGGCGGCCCTGGCTGGATCAGTCGGCCGACCTTTGTTCAAACCTGAAATGTCTTCCGTATCGTGCAAGGAGACGAAGACAAGAAGGTTCACCTCAAAAGAGTCTCTGGAGTTCCAGGATTTTCAGGAAACACATGCTGCCCTACATATCTGGGGTGGTTTAGGCGCTTCCGGGTTTAGGGCATACAATATAGGGGCATGTCAGCATGTCCAACACCTTTATCTCAGGGCAACACCGCAACACCAACCGCCCCTGGAAGCCTGCAAAGCCGAGGCGCAAGAAGTTTCTGAAGCACAGCCTCAAGGCGTACGTGCAGGAGCGCCGGATGGCGCCGATGCCTTGGTGGGTTGGGGAGAGTGACGGAGAGTGTGTGCACCTTCCAACCCCGACACTTCCCCGCAACTTTGAACTTTGTTGGCTGGATGTTTTGGAATCTGCTACGCCTGAGAAGCACTAAAGAAGCCCTCAAGCCGAATCCCAATCATCAAGTGCTCAGCTACGGGCTCGGAGGCGTCAGGGAGTTAGGTTTGAGCTGTTTCGCCGATTGTGTTGCAGATGCAGTCCAATGCTCAAAAATGAAAGAAAAAATTCCGCTGGGATGGCACACAAAGAAAAGGGCTTGTGTTGTGTTTTTGAGTGGGGGAAGGGGGAGGCAGCGAGGGGATTCTACAGGTCTTTGTGGCTGCTGAGCTGTTCACTACTGGTTTTCAGAACAGCCTGGGCTCAAGATCCAGTTGACCCAGGCTGCCGCCGGAGTGGTCGAAGTTACGTGCGGAGCAACTGTCCCCGGAGCAGTTTGTTGCGCTGACGAGGTTCCAAAGCGGCCCTGAACTTGATGCATTCAAGCGCCTTGTGGCAGTTTACCGTTGTAGTTTTCACTAAGTTCACATAAAATCTCACCTTAGTCTAACAGTAGGACTAGTAGGACTAAGTTGTAGCGAACTCGCCGCCCCACTCGATACTGTCCTGAATCCCCAAAATCGTGCCAGGCTCTCAGAACTCACTGTTGCGAAGGGCCTCTTAAAGCTGAAGTTGATGCCTGGATAGGTGAGGCTTTCCCGAAAGTTGCTTGGTACACGAAGGGTGCCCCTATGCTGTTGCATGCATGTTGCATCTTGGTCACGAGTGGAACGTGAGGAAGGAGGTGGGTGCAGCACTTCACGGCTTTTGGAATTGTTGGTGTGCAGAGGATACGCCCTTCAGTCTTCATCAATGTATTTCGGCGCTAGAAAAATGCAGGCTGCAGGGCGTTTTTGTGTGGGGTTAAGTGCTTTGGTTGCCCGCAACCTTGTGGCTCAGGGGGATGGCAGCTTGCTTTCGGATGCATCTGCAGATCCCGACCATGGAAGTTTCTACTGACATGTCCTGTTTGATTCCGTGTCCTGGGACCGAAACACCTAAACCGCAGACCTTTAACCGGCCTTAAGCTCCGGAGCCGTGTCGTATCAAACACACACACACACACACACACAGACAGACAGACAGACAGAGAGACAATCCGGATCGCATGTCCCAAGCCCTTTGCACAGAAGCCAGGTTCCTTCAAGATCTGCAGGTGGAAAGGGCAGAAGCCCTCAATTTGGCCCCTCAATTTGGCCCCTCAAGTTGGCCCTCAAGCCCTCATGTTCCAAAAAGTGGTCGGCCGAATCCGAAAGCAGCGCTCCGCGGCTGACGCTTTTCTGGAGGCTGCTGAGTCTGCGACTTGACCTGAGATGCTTTGAGATGGTTTTGAGTAAAGAGCATCACATGTCACTTACGTGCTTTGGGGCCTAGAGCTCCAATGCCCGTGTACTTTCAAGTTACCATGCTCAGGCCGTGTCGCCCGAGAATACCCCGGGCAGGGCTTTGGATGTGAAAGGGGACTCGGAGACGGCGCGAGCAGCGCAGGCTCTGCAAGAGGCGGGGGTGTGGGGGCTCAGCGGTCATTGATGGCTTGTTCATGGGTACCGCGTGATCTTTCCAATCTCTGAAGCAGCAATTTTTCCTAGCCCCTGAAGTCCCACTCCCGCATCACCGAAATTCCTGAACCTTGAGAGCTAAACAGCATAAGAAAATTGACCTACTCACCAAGCCTACAGACGGGCTCTCCGCACAAATGCAAACCCCCCCCCCCTCCCCGAAACTCAAAAAGCCGAATGCCCCGATGCTTTAGCGCGTGTCTCCGTTTGACATCACGAGTGTTGCTTTGGGAGGCGAGGGGGGGCGAGTGCCCAGGTGGTCCAGGGAGGGGTGGCCACAGACCATGCAGAGGTGGTTTCCCACAAGGACAGGTTGCTGTGGCAAGACTGGAAGTTATAGTTGATCCGTGCGGCACACTTCCCCTCATCGAAGGAGGATGTTTTCAGACGGATACGACTCCAATTTGGGAGGAGCCAGGAGCAATACAACGTAGCTTGGCTCGAGGACACGCCTTAATAAACCAGGTGCCCGCAATATCCCCAAGAGTCCGCAATAGAAACTCAGGCAGCCAGTCTCAAACTTCCCCCTACAATCGAAACCCGTGTAAAACTCACTGCATGCTTTGAGAAAGCCTTGAGAAGCTTATGCAATCAATCTGGAGCTGAGGCATCTCTTTCAGAGGGACCCCTACGCCTTGTGGGCGAGGAGGAGGCTGCTGGCAAGTCCTCCGCATTCTTTGTCTTCAGCGAGGCGGGTTCAAGTTTGTGGTTTCGGATGCGACGGATTGAGGGTTCTGGAGTTTTTAGAGGTTGGTGCTGTTGGGTCTTGTGAAACAACGACCTTTGCACCACATCACAATTGTGTTTTGCTGGCCATTTGCTGCAAGGATGGACGATACTGCGTAAAGCGGGTCGATCCGAAGGAGGCCCAGATGCTGCTGAGAATCGTGGACGATTACGAGGCCTTGGGCTTGGGCCATTCGGGCGTGAAGTTTTAGGTGTAGCTGTTTGAGCTTGGTGTTGCGAACTGAAAAGGGCGTAATTATGCGTCTTGTGCATGGGCCTCCAAGATGCCGGAGTTAATGAGAGGCCTACATCCACCAGTGCAAAGGGACGCTGCTGCCACGTTTCTACGGACTGTATGAGGTCCGTCTGCACACTGGCAAACCTACTTGGCTGATGGTTCAAGGAAGCCTTGGCTCGTTTGAGAAAGAAACGGTTTTGAGGTCCCGATCTTGCAAAAATCATTTTAAGCACCCATGCTGTTGCTGCTGCAACAGCATCCCACATTGTCAGAACGCTCGTGCCACTGTTGAACCGCAAGGAAACGTCCTGGGTGGGCGCGCTCGTGTTATTCAGCGCTTCGACCTCAAGGGATCCACCCATGGCCGCCGGGCTTCAGCCAAGGAGAGGGCAACTGATCTTAACCGATCTCCTCCTAGCAGATCTCCTCTTCGGGCACCTTTTTTTAGCTTTTGGGAAGCTGCTGCCTGCTTCTAGCTTCTCCAAACCTGTATTGAACCTGAGGCAAAGGGAAGATCATGTGTCCTCAAGGATCTCGACTTCGTGGAGGCCTCTTGCCATATACAAGGCCAAAGTGCAGAGGCCAGCGCAGAGTGGGCGACGTGGGTTCAGGCCATGGAGTCGGATTCGCAGTTTCTGGCCTCGCACTCACTGATCGACTACAGCCTACTCCTGGGTTTCTCGACTTGCTCAGCCGAGTCCCGCAAAAAGCCATTATCGCACATCAAGAGGCTGGAGGTGGCTGCAGCATCCCTGGGGAACCTCCCCATCCAGCTGGCCGAAGATGAGCGCCTTGCCTTTCAAACCCTTGCATCCGGGGGCATGTGGTTCTTCAAGCTTCTTCGTATCTATCATTCAATACATGGCTTCTTCAAAGGATATGGGCGGTTCGAACCTTGAAAACAGGGTGGGCTTAACGAAGCAGATTTCGTGGAGTTCTCCCTCTCCCTCTCCCTCTCCCTCTCCCTCTCCCTCTCCCTCTCCCTCTCCCTCTCCCCTTTCTGTTTCTCGCTCCCGGTCCCTCTCACAAAACGTGTGTGCGTTCTGTAGGCTTGAACGGAGGGTGGGAGGGTCGGGCCATAAAAATAGACAAACCGGCTTTGCGGTGGTCAGAAGCCTCCAAGTGGGCCGTGGCCCTTGTCGCAGAATCTCGGTTTCAACCTATGCCTTACTCCCACTAAACTGCGGGAGTCTTTCTTGGCGTTTTGGCTCTTGCAGTCCGTGTGTTGCAGGTGCCTGCTGATGTATGCTGGGATCATCGACTGTCTCATGCCCTACAACTGGTTCAAGCGGCTGGAGACTTTCCAACCCAAACCCTAGAGGCACTAGACTTTTCAACCCAAAGTGCGAACCGAATCAGTATCGAGAAGGTCTAGGATCCGCAGAGCCCAAAATCTCTTGCCCAGGCCCACGTTTTCCCAACTGCCCCACCAGGAGGTCCCGAAAAAGGTAAACGTGCAAAGACATGCAGAAGCCCCGTGCCCCTAAGTTCCAGAAGCTACCCAAGTTAGCGAGGAGAACCTGCTATTGGATGCGGTGCTGTCGGCCGATATCTCCTGCCAACCTCCCAAGAAGTGCCCGGGCCGTTTACCATGGTTCGTTGAGTGAGATGCGAAAATCATGGGGTTTGCAGCGTCTCGTGCATTCTGGAAAGCCAACATCGTCTGGAAACCAACATTTTCAGTAAGGGTGCATCTTGATTTCAATGCACCGCAGGCGAAAATCGCTCTGTGGCTTGCGTGCGCGATCACCTGCCTTCCCAAGGGTTTGGACTGAAGTAACAGAGTGCGCGTTTTGGATGACTTGTCTGACTCCGGGTTCAGAGTTGAGCTTTCGGGGTTGAAGGATTTGGCGTCAGGATCAAACAGGTGGACGATGCGATTTCTGACGGCGGGCTTCTGCTCGAAACATCACCCGTTCGCTCAGTCGGCGACGGAGCAAACAAGCCCTTGTAGATTGGATAGGATCTGCGTGTGTGTGTGCTACGTGTCCCAGTTTAGGGTGAGGAGCATGTGTCATTGTAAAGGCCGGCTGCCACTGTAGGCACAGGGAGCACCACGCCTCAACTGCACTGCAACATAACTTGCGGCGCATATTTAGTCCACGTCCAGCTTAGGCCAAGAACTGTGTGATAGAAAGCATCCTGAGCCCAGGTATGCCTCGCGATTCCTCAACTTCGTGCGCCTTGACCTCATGTGATAATTTCGGGGACCCGGACCCCAGAACAGCAAAACCCTAAACCCTAAATACCAAAAACTACCCTCTAAACTAATACTCTTCCTCAAGCTCTACAACTAAACCAAGCCCCAAGTTTCCAACCTCTCAAAGTAAGGGGGCCCCAAGAAGGGCCGAAGCTTTAGCCTTGAACCGGAAGAAAAAAAACACAAACATCAACCTCCATACTACGGTTGATTGGCGCGTGTTAAAATTTCAGGGGTGCGGGCGCAGGCCTTAGTTGAATCAGGGTGCTCTGTGGCTTTTCTACGCTTCTAGATGCACCTCCTCCTGACTGTAGATCCCAAGCTCTGAAACCGCACAAATTCACCATTTCAACGCAAATACAAATGGCTAGAGTTCCGAGCGAGTACCTAGAAGCAGATAGGGATTGGCCGGGCTTTTTCCAGGATTTCTTTCCGCTGCCCTAAACCTCAGACCTTCGAATCCTCAGCTGAGAGGCAGACCTTGAGCTCGGCGAAGGATTTGCAGGACCTCACAGCGCAAAGGCAGCGTGACTCGAGGTGGGAACAGATGGGGCAAGTCGGACAAGCGCTAGTCTTCGGAGCGCTGCGCGGGATATTCGAGTTTGGATTCGTAGTCTGCGGCATTGGTCGCGGGCTGCTAGGGTGATGAAGGTGTTACAAGTCATAGGATTCGAGAGGCCTTCGTAAGGGCTTGCAAGGGTTCCGAAAGCGACCAGGCATGGTACTGTACCTTCCAGGTTCTTGCATGGCGGTTTGTCAATGACGTTTGTGGGATGGTGGTTTGCGATCCTTGACTTTTGGTTCGAAGAGTTTCCGGGGTTTGAAAGTGTAGGGAGTTGTCGCTGCAAGGCTTTTGGTGTCGTTAGGGGTGTCAGGTTTCAGGTTCATGTTTTCAAACTTCTGTTGGGAACTAGCCGCATGAGTTTAGACACTGGTGAATGAGCTGCCAGTACTATGGGCCTTAAAAGCTGGAATCAAGAGATAGCCACGTTTGTGTAGGGTACTGCGGCCCCGAATCCCGAAACCCCCCGAATCCCGAAACCCGAAGCCGATGCGCTGACAGGCGACCTTTGGGTGTGCTTGTCGGCGAGATTGGCCGACGCTTGCATCGCAATTGTTGGACTATAGGATTTCGGGGGCTCCCAGTGTACCCTGTGAACATTCACACCTTCCCCCCAAAGAAATGAACGGCATTTTTTCATTAAGCCCGCGGCGTTACAGGGTGGTATGAGGGCTTTGCATGGCTTTGGATGTGTTGTGCCTGGCATCCCGTATCCCAAGCCTGCGCCCTTCACCTAATCACTAAGACTCCGAGGAAAAGACATGCCGAGCCCGTGGCCGGTGCTGGCCGCGTCCATCCTCGGCTTGGGCACCGCAATCATCGCATTCGTGGCGCTACGACACCGGATGGATGCGGATGGAGTGAGGCCATAGACTGAAAGCAACTCTAGAGTGCTGTACGTAAGGCCAGAATCTGTGATCTAAGGGTCTGTATGTTCAGAGAGAACCTTGCGCGCTTTTGGCTCAAGGCTTGTGGTTGCTTTTGTTGCGGATTGAGCTGTGGTTTTTGGGATGAGTTGGGATGTTTGGGATGCTGAGGCTTTAGGTCAGACGTTCTGTGAACTTGATGTTGTGCGTGTGTGGGGTGCAAGGGCCTTTACTGGGCTTCCAGCGCTTGCAACAACGAACTCCTGCAGCTTTGCCACTTTGCGTTGTGGTAGCGCGGCCTCAGGATGGAACCGCCTAGCTTTCGTTGATTTTAACGGTCTTCTGTTCGAAAGGTCTCGCTTCGTGTCTCCGTGTTTATTTTTCATGCAAAGAAATAGGCAAGAGTACTATGTCGGCCGGCAAGTACAAATCAGAACATTACGTGGACTGACTTCTCATAAAATGGTTTAGTGGTCAACGAGTAGCAGATGTTAAGGAGAGAACATGAAATTTATGCTGCGACTGGTTGTTGAGTGCGCTTCCACTGGCAAACACTTTCGGGCCTTGGTATGTTCTAATGCAGTTCCATTATCCTTTGCCCTGGATTCAAGATGAAAGAAAGCATTCCTGTTTAGTCCGGACTCTTTTTTGACACTACAAGACCACCAATCAACAAGAGAAGTCCACTACACACAGGCAGGCTATTTTCGAAGTCTTGTTTCCAAGCCTAAGAAATCTAGCTGTTCTTGCAAAGTTGCCGCAAGCACCAGAGCTCGTCCGAGGTTGTATATACAAACAGCGTATATTGCAGCTTACTTAGCGGTGACCGTTAGAGTGGTTTGGCGTGTAGAACGATAAGGGGTAACCAACAACGATAAGGTTTTTGCAGGGTGGTTGGTCGTGTGTGCTGAGATTCGGTCGCTTGGCCAGGGCCTCCGAACGACAAGAAGCCATAGCGATAGTTTTTGGTTCGCGAAGAGGTGCATCCCTTCAGTTTGCTCGAGCCCAAACGTGCAAACCCTCAGTCCACGAGAATGGCCAGCGCTTGCCCCCTTATGCATTTTACTCTATTTTAAGCTTTTTTTCTCCTGCCAAACACTGTGTAAAACGATCAGGGATGGCATGTTCAGGGACAAGCGATTGGTAATGAGGTCTTATACAGCCCCATCATGCCTCATCTCAGGGTGTGACGGTGACTTTGTTAACTGTGTTACCATTGGGTTTGCCAAACAACAGCCGAAGCCGTGATCTTCCAGACCCTTCAGAAGCACCAGCACTCAAACCATAGAACCCTAAGACTCAAGCCTTACCAGTTTCCCTACAAGGTTCTGAACAGCTCACTTTTCGATCCAGGTTTGGGTTGAAGGGTTGGTGAAGGTTGGGGGGCTCTTGGATAGGGTTAGGTGATTAGGCTTTCAGAGTGAGATTCGGGGATCCAGTTGAAGCGTTCCTGACCTGAGCCTTGGCAGGCGGGCCATTTCCTGACAACGGGTGAGGAAGTTTTTTTCTCCAATGCTTGTTCAGGACTTGCAAGAAAGAGGCTAGAGCTTAAACTTTGAGCCTCGCTCAGCTTTCACTCCACGACTGCATGCTCTGACTCGCAGAGAAAAAAAAGCAACGCCAGCCAATGTTCCCTCAGCCTAAACTTGACATCCCGAGGAACCTCCTTACTTCTTACTTTGAGAATTATTCAAGTTTGGCCGAATCCCCTTTGCTGGGCTTTGAGAAGCCTTGAGCTCCACAGGTTGAACTGCAGCAGTTTTCGTCTTTCCGTCAGATACTTTCTTTGCCCAAACCAAGGGTGGCGAGGATCTCAGCAAGTCTCCTTGCTCGCGTCTCTGGTCTGGGTCTCCTACAGAGAATCCCGCAGAGCTTACCGCTGGGTATCCCTGCCCTCCCAGATCGACAACCAAGTCATCAGAAACGTAAGGGTTTGCTGACGCACAGCTCCCTGTCGTTGGAGGCGGATGGCAGGCCCCAGGCGCTGAGCAGCGCAGCGAGACCGCAGCGAGAGCGCAGCACGGGCCGGAAAAAGCGCTTCCAGGGATCGCGGGATCGTGGGATCGCGGGATCGTGCGATCGCGGGATCGCGGGATCGCGGGCTGCGGGCGTCATCGGATGGGATTGCTCTCACAGGAGGGTTGCGCGCTACAATCGAAAGACTTAGTCGGAATGCGAGTCGTGCGTGGGCGCCGTAAGCGGCACGTGTTAGCCGTAGGCCTGCAAAAGGACCGACTTCAGTCTATTAGTGCCCAAGCACCCCCACAGGGTCAGAATATCCCGAAGTGCCTGCGCAAAAGCGCCCTTACTTGGGACTTGTCTTTTGGTTTAGGCATCCCAGCTCGCGAGAGCTCTGATGTGGCGTGTCCCAGATGCCTCCGTCCCTATGCCAAGCTGTCCACAGGCCCAGATCATGAGCGTTGACCTTGGCCATGAGTTCTTTAAGGCGGACGGGGATTAAATTGAGGTTAGTCGAAGTTGTGTTGAGGAGTGCGGAGGTGTCAGGGAGCTGGTTCGACCCTAGACCCGAACCTGGGCTCGGGGCTCAATGCGCCTAAGTGGCTTAGGCTTATTCGGATTGAAAAGGCCTTGGGCTCGAAGCAAGAAAGGGCGCGTATCCGGGGGGTGGGTTCAACTCGATCGAAAGTGCTGCGGAGGTTTGAGCTGATAAGATTGTCTTTCAAAGGATCTTGGTCTTGGCTTCCCAGTATCCGGCACACCTAGCCGACTAAGCTGGCGAATGCTTGCAGCCGCTGGAGAGATGGCCATGGCTTCCGCGAAGCTGCTTCTATCCCTTCCCCCTAATACTAAATCCCTCCCCCCCCCCCCCCCCCCCCCCCCTAATTCTGAAATTCGCCTGGGCCCGAAAAGTATTTAAAATTAGGGGGGTCCAAATCTTAAAACCTGAATTCCGAAACCTAACTCAAGGGCGAAGGCCCTGAACCCCTCCCCCCCTAATTCTCAAACAGGTTTAGTATTGGGCTGGGTGCCGGCAGGGTCCGGGAAAAAAATATTTCAAATTAGGCGGGGGTTTAGTATTGGGGGGAAGGGATTATGGTTGAGAGTTTCGGGGGTGGGGTGCTTGAACCTAGGCCCTGCAACGAATTCGAACCTGGTTATTTGTGCCGATGCCTGGCCCACGTATAAACGGTTGCTGACAATTTCATGTGGAGGTAGCGCTGATGCGTCAGGGTGTGCCGGGCCCAGTCATTGTTGCATTTGGGGTTCAGATGGGCCCAGGTTCAATGAACACTGCAGTTTCGAAGATCTCTAAGACTCTAGCTGCAACCCTTAAACATTCAACCAAACCCCACAGCCTTTTGATTTCTAAGCTCGGATCAGTCGCTTGGCCCTCAGGCTACTTTAGCTACTGTCCTTATGCTAATGTTCTGGCGCACGAAGGCACGCCATGTATGGACTCGAAGCGCAAGAGCTGCGAAGGGAGTTAGGAGCATCTGCCTGGCTGCAGCTTCCCGGATGTTTTCTCAGGCTCAGGATCTTCACAGGATCCTGGAGCTGGGTCGCATGCAGGGGTTCTGGGATGTATTGGGGAAACACATGTCGCAGCTGGAAGACTCTGCGGGGGGGGGGGAGGTGCTGATGGCACCAGCATGTTACAGTATGTTGAAAAGAGAGCCAGAGACTGAAACTCCAAAGCCCGAAAGCGATGAACTTCCGTGAGGCCCACAATGTTTCTCGGGCTTGTTGCTTGCCATTTAAGATCTCGGGTGTTGCTCTCATCGGCTACCCCAGGTCCCCCTGGAGATCGTGCTGAACTCCCACTCCAAGCGAAAGACGTCCACGGCCGTGTCCTTCTTGGAGGCCCTCCAGTGAAGCTAGTTACACTTACTGCGACAGGACTCCTAGGTCCCTCATTGCAATGAAATCTCCCGAAGTCCAAGCCACGTGTCAGCGCTACACTATACCCCCTCCCCCTACCCGCCCCAGCTCCAGATTCCCGACGTGCGCGGCGCTCTCACACACGAAAACACCAACCTCCTCAACCCTCAACCTTTCGCAGGCAAGCCGAGTCTTTGGAGATGATGCCCTGGCACATGTCGGCAAGGCCGAGTCACAGCCCGGCGTTCTGATGTTCAGAGCTTCGGCAGGGGAAGGAGAGAAGGGGGCCGCTAGCCGCTTCAGTGTCCTTGAGGCAGAGCACAAGAGAGTACACAATTCTGTTCAACATACTGACAGTGGGTACAGCCTGAAGAGCCACCCACTGCAATGTTCAACTGGTTGCTGTCAGGTTTTTGTAAAAGGTTTCAGAGAGAATTCCGAGTGTTCCGAGCTGGCTATCAACAGCAGCCCTTGGGAAGATCCATCTAGAGAATCTAGAGTCCTGGGCTCATGTGGCGCGAGCGTGACAACAGCTGCGATGCAAAATCTTAGATCAAGCAATGAGCCTTTCCATCCGAACTGTGCTGCACCGCAGGCTCCGACGAAAGTGCCCCTTTTCTTTCACTCCACGCTGGGCCAGAACTTCACTTCCGAGGCATCGGCAGTGGTTTAGCAATGTGAACCTTCAAACCCTTTTGGGGCAGAGGGCAATGAGGGCAAGGGCTTCATGGCTCCGACTGCAAGGTTTTGGGTCTCAAGGCTCCACGTGGTTTCTTTATCAGGCGTTCGGACAGTAAAAGTGGGCAAGAAGCTGCAAAGCTTCCCTACCTCTGAACTCCAAACTGCAAATCCTGCCAACAAAGGGTCAAGTTAACTCTCGAAAACTTTCCTCCAGGATTACCTCCAACATTTGCAAATTTGTTTCGCATGTTTTCTGCAACATTCTGCAGCCCTTCAAGTATCGTCTAAAGAGTCCTTCAACCTCCCCCTGCGGGGGCAGGCCGACGTGCAGGCCGGCGGCGCTTGGTGGCGTCTCGGCATGAGCCTAAACTCCCCAAGCAACTCTGACCGACAAGCATCTTGAAGACCTGGCTGCGGGCAGGTGTCTTAGACTCTGCTACACGAACTGACACCCTGAGCTGTTACCGCATTTGGGACTCAAATCAGCTTGTAGGATACCGCTATAATGACGTTGGGTGAGTTGGCAGCAGTGCCCTCAACCTTCTGTTTCGAAGTCCCAACTGAGAAGTAACTGCAGACCCAAGGAAGGAGTTCGGGCTCAGCGATCGTTTCTACAAGTACGACCTCGGCTACGATGCTGCCGCCCCAGGTTTAGCAAGTTTAGCGTTGCGGCTGCGTGTCTTCAACAGGATGGACGGTCTTTCAGGGCTCAGCATTTTCTAGACGGATTGCCAAAGTCTTGGTCCCCTGAAAGCCCTAGATTCGTGAAAGAAACGCAGAAGTGCACGAGCATTCGTGCGTTCATGGGTGCCATTTAGCATGGGAACTTCGGCGTGTCTGCATTTCTGCAGAGATTTTCGATATGCCAGATCCAGCAGATGGCGCACAGAACCATTACAGGGTAGTTCGGCGGCAGCCGCATCAAAGATGGGCAAAGACACTTTGCCAATGGCTCTACTTTGCCAATGGCTTTGAGGCCCCTTTGACCCTGAAAGTTCTGCTTGGCTTCCGTTCATGGATGTTCGTTTATTGTTTAAGGGTTTGGGGATGAAGGGAGCTCTTTCAGGTCGGGATTTTGAGGGCCGGGTATTTGGAGTTTTTGGGGAGGCACACGAGGACCAACCATAAAAGATTAGAAAGCATTGGCATCATGCCTGAATGCTTCCTGAGGCCGAACGCGGAGTGCCGACGTTCAAGCTCGGGGACGTGCTAGCCGAGGGAGAGGAGGCTGGTGCGGGACGCTTCAGGAAGCCCGTGCCTGCAAGTCTTGTGCAGCATGTCGCAAAGTGCCTTGAGCCTTTGTGTCAACCCCGCTACTGAGTGCCGTCTCTGCCAATCATGACACAGGCATTGAGGCTCGTGAATTAAGAACCAGGCAGGAAGGACAATGAAACCGGACGTCAGCATCCCTGCTCGGCCAACCTCAAGCAGCAAACGCTTCGCGCATCTTCGCATTAATCCACCAGTGTTGTGTTCAGCGGCTGCATGAGACTCAGGGCTGCGCTTGCAAACCACAGGGCCAGCAAAAGACATGTGCGTGCCGATCCCCACATACCCAAGTCCTAAGCCCTCAAGCCTTAGCATGGACTCAGGGCTTCGTTTTTCTTGCATCCTGAATGGCTTATCTGAAGCACTTAGTTGCTCCTTGAGCTTCCTGTGGGCTGTCTGTCAAATTCCTTCGACTTTTACAACGCGCCCTCAACCGAAACCCTGAGACTCCGAACAGCACGCCTGGAAACTTGAACTTCTCTTGGGGTTTAGGTACTTTCAGGGCGCCTAGGGTATGGCTAGCGTGAGACTTTTGGAAGGCGGCGTAACACTCCCCAGCGGCATCCTCGAATCTAAGCCTCGAATTTAAGCCGCCTTTAGCACCAGACGGAGGTCCTCTCCCCCATGCGAGGCAAAACTCCCTCAAGCGCTTGGGGCTTCACGACTTTAGGGTTTTGGGTGCGATTTTTGGCAGCGTTTGGGGGGGTTCTGCAGGGTTCTAGAAAATGTTCCTTGCAAGGTGTTGGCCAGCATCTTCGCTTTTGCCAAGAAGATGGCGGAGGACCCCCCGCCCCCCCCCCTCGCGTTTCATCAACTTCGCTTTGGTCACCACGTCCCCCAAATGCCAGTCGTTGATCGGCTGATACCAGGATGCTGCATAAAAGCCCTTCAGGCTCATCATGAAAAAGCGAAGGCTTGCCCCCCCCCCCCCCCCCTTGTGATCATAATGATCATACTGATGGGGAGGCCGATCGAAGCCTCAGACTGAAACCGACAGCCGTCTAGTATACAAAAACCGTCTGATGACACCATCACTGTTTAAACTTGCGCATCCGCGGCGCACTTCCGGCCGGGGATCTTGTTGTGCTTCCTTTCTCTCAAACGGACTTTCATGACAAGCTCCTAGCATAGCTGGTCAGAAACCGTGCAGTGCAATTTGGGGTTGAATGTCGGCGCCGAAAAAGATTCGATGTGGAAACGTGGCCACGTTGAAGTTGCACGTTTGCTGCTGGAGGCCGGCGCCGGCTAGGACGTGTGGGGCCACTTGTTGGCGCCGGCCTCTGTAGCTGCAAACGTATCAAACGTACAACGACAACTGATGACGGCATTTTCACGTTTGGAGGCCGGCGCTGAGAAGGACTTTGCCGATGTTAGAAGGTTCGTGATCGCAGTTACACGTTTCAGGGGGAGGCCGGCGCTGACAAGGATGCACCCGCTAAGAGACGAAGAAGTCTCTTCGAACCAGCTGGGAGGAGTGCGAGGCATGCTGAAACCCTTTCCTATCCCTTCATTTTGGAGCACATAACCTCCTAGCCCTAAAAGAAGGTCGCCCCCCGCCTTTCTTTGTCCATTTCTGGTCTGTCCCTTTGCATTCAAACGTTTGATGATGGTTTCGTTGTATAGAGAGCGGTCTTCGTCAACTGTGTTGAGAACGACACGCCCAACTAAACTGGAATGAGGGGTTAGCTGGGTTAGGGAAGGTAACGGGTTCTGGCCTTCCAGGAAGTTGGAGTTCGCGTGGGAGAAAGCAGAGACATCCTGAAAATTCCTGGGCCCTGTGAACCCCTAGTCCAGAGGATTCCGCTGACGGCAAGTCCGTCCGGGACCTTGTCGTCACGGTCCCCAATGATGCTTCTCTCCGGCAGCGCCAGGCGGCCTCGACATCTCGAGAGTGCAGGGTTGTCTTCGGGCCGGAGGTTCGGGGGGTAGACTTGGGTTCCAGATGTTGCGGCTGGGTCTTCTCATGATAGGGACAAAAACTCGGGCTTGCGGCTGGATGTTGGGTTGCGGAAAAACTCAAACTTTCCATGCCTCTTGGCAAGCGTTATAGACCTGACTGCGTGGCTCTCGAATCTTGCACGGATGAGAATGTTGCATCGTTTCAACCCGAAGCCCGTGGCTGGAGCATCACCCATTCGGATTTCCAATCAACGCTCGCCCCCCAACTTTGAGCCTTTGGTGATCGTTTTTGAAGCGGTTTTGGTTCGGACAGTCGTCTTTGCAGGCGATTGTCTCCGCAGGTGAGATTGCCGGGTGCCGGGCAGGAACCTGAGATAAGCAAGGCATGCCAAATTGGACATGTGGCTCTCCGGCTCTCCGGAAACTTCAAGAACGATTAATTACAACACTCTCCCCAAAGCTGCAAACAAAGTCCAACAGAGTCTCTGCAAGGCTTGCCCCTCCACAGGAAAGACCCGCGGAACCTAGCAAACAGGGCGCCTTCTTCTTTCATGTTGGAGGTGAAGAAAACTCACATATTGGCATCGCGTTAGTACAGCAAGGTTCCCCGAACTCCGGGAGACAGACAGGGAAGCTGAGGGCAGGGCATGGCTCCAATTTCCAAAGCCCGAAGCCCCATGGAATTTCCACATTAAGTTCACAAGCTCTGAACCCTGAGATCCCCCAAAATGCTTAAGGTACTTACCCTGGTCCACGAGACTTCAGCTTTCGCAGCCTGAGCCTTATGTTCACGCAAGATCGGTCTGGTCGGGTTTCGGCTGATTCGGGTCTTGCCGGAGCTTCGTGGCCTTGGCTCAACTTTGGCTACAGGATGTGGGAAGTTTATGGGTTTTATTGGTGCTTGACCTTTAGAAGCATGCCTGGAGGTGGCACCCCCCCCCAATGCGCCGACTTGAGCCTCCCAAAGCCCCGATCCGTCTCCAGATTCCCGTCGTCCACCCTCGATCTGGAGCCTAAATTTGCTTGGGCTTTTCAAGTGCCCCCAAAAGCAAAGGAAACTTCCCAACTCCAAAGCTCTCTGTTCCAAACTGCCGGCTGGGAACCACGATTGACTCAGGTGCAGCGAGCAGTAGACGTGACGCCAGAGAAAGGGGCCGCAAACTCGGAACTCTGCCGCTTTTGGCCTTTGTCGGCTCCTGCTGCAGTACACCCAGTACACCCAAACCTTTCGGGATGGTGGGGCTGGGGCGCTGAAGACCCCTTTCTGTTAGGATTCCATTTGGCCACGTAGATGTACTGCTGCCAACCCGAGATAAAGCGACGTAACCATGCTTCAGGTTCGATGGCGGGTGTAGGGATGAGTTTCGGGTCAGGCCAGCGAGATCCACCTCTTCTACAACCTGGGCTCACGGAAAGCCGAGGACCATTTGGGAAATTTCAGGGGGTGGCAGAGGCTCTCGCGGTTCAGGGCCTTGAAGCTCTGAAGCTCTGAGCTCCAAACATGCATTGTTGAAGAAGGCCATGGTCTAGCTGAAGTTATTTCTACTTGCACTTCTGCAAAGTCTACTTTGTAGGAAGGCGGATGATCTTTCGTTCAGGTCTTGTAAAGTCCAAGCTTGCGGGCTTCACTCTCAGGGGCTAACATCCTGAAATCTCGATGTTCAGGATATGTATGGGTTAAGGATGGTTAAGGCGTAGGATTTAAAGTTTGCCGACGGTCCTTCTCTAAAGCGTCTGAACCCTGAAAAATGCTAGTGGCTCACACCAAAACCTAGCTCTCTCTCAGAGTGCCACACATGCAGGGACTGCGTCGCGAGCACCCGGCCCAACCTGCTCACCCTACTGGTTCAGACTTGGGGTTTTGGATTGGAGAAGAGGCACAGAAACCTCCTAACCTTCAAGGCCCCAGGGCCCCAAGCTCTGCCTGAAGACAAGAGGCGACCCTCGTGCGCTTCGAGAGCCGGAGTGCTGGGATGGTGCCGCCGGCTCAATTCTAGGCGGTCGTTTCCGGGCTTTGGCTTTGAAGCCCCCCGTCGCTCAGAGGTTCTTTTCGAAACCGACACCAGAGTCGCGCTTTCGCTTCCCCAAGTGCCCTCCCTGCACGGATGCCACACCCACCTCTGGATTTATTTCAATCAGTGGTGGACCATCCTATGTTCGGAGCACGGTGATGGCATACTTTGGTGCGAAGGCAGTCAGAATCATATTGTGCTCCAACTCAGAAACGAAGCTTCCATCACACGCGGTACAAAGCCCCCTGAGTTGGAGTGGACCAGCAGGTCCAACAAATGAGGAGCGCGCATATGAGGAGTAATGGCAGGTCGTTTTTGTACATGCTTCGTTGCCCTGGCACACGCAGGGATCTGGTAGAAATACTTTTGGATTGCCGGACTTCCGGGTCTTGAAGGTTTGAGGAGTGTTCCCAGGGGCATCAGCGTAGCTCAGGCTCCTAATTACTCTTCAAAGGAAGTGATGAGAGTCATGCCAGGCCCAGTGACACTGCTTTCTCCTCCAACCTTGAGCAACTGCAGCCAGCCCCGGAATTACCACCTCAAGAACGCCAAAAGACCCCACGCCCTACTAGGCACCTGCAAGCCAGGTTGCCGGGAAGATGGCTCCGGTTCTGACCGTCCTCGGCTCGTCCATCGACCATAGCATTGGTGGGTCAGCCCTCGGAATTCTTCGGATGGTGGCATTTGGCTTCGTTTTCTTTGTGCTTGTTCTGGGAGGGTTTGGGTTTCCGGGCTTTGGCTTTTCAGTCCTTCAGGCTGTCAATGCTTGTTAGGGATCTAAGGCTAAAGTGGACCTTTTCTGAAAAAGGAGCTTCTGCTTTACGATTGCATTCGGGGTTGCGTAGCAGACCCATTTGTAGTGGACTGTCACGGCTGAAGCGCATGAAGGCAGCCAGGTGGCCAAGGTCCACATGACCACAACCCTCCAACTCCCCAACAACCCTACTAAAAATCTCCAAGGCCCTTGCCCCCAGTGTTGTGGAATACATGTGGCAGGCACTTGTTCGACATCAGGATCGCCGAAGCGATGCTCAAGAAGTTCCAGGCCATGCTCTGTGGAAGCTCAGTGCTTGTGGCTCTTTGAGGCTTTTCGTATCTTTATGTTTTGCAGAGTTGCAAGCGGGGGTGGAGTTTAGGACCTCTATATTCACCCAGCTTCAAGCAGTCCGCGTATTCGGGATTCTGATTCTAAAGTAGGGAAAAGTGCCCGAAGCGAATTGAAAGTCTTCCCTATCCCTAAACATCTGGGCCTCATAAGTTGATTTCAACCCAGTTCTTGTATGGATCAGGAGGGCCATTGAAGGGGCTCTAGAGGCTGTTGATGGCCAGGTTCTGCCAAGGTCCCGTCCTGGGAGTTTGAGGAGTTTTCGGTTTTGAGTAGTTTGGACTTTGGAGTCCTAGTTTCTCGCAGCTATGAAACTCTAATCCGGGTGCGGGGGGCTTGGGGGCTTGGGGGGCGCTTTGGGTTGCAGGCTTCAGGCGTGCCACTCTTAAATCAGGAGGCTGTGGCCTTGAGCACAATCCCCAAATCCTGGGAATGATAGGTCTCCCCACATGAGACATGGATCGGAAGGGGGTTTCAGCTTGTACCTCTGGAGCTGAAAGGAGAAGTTTCCGAAGCTCGCAGGCAGCCATGCAGGGTAAATGGATCGAGGGTCTGTTGCAATTATGCTTTGCTGCTTTGCCCAGAATCCATTGCAGGTTCAAACTTCAGCTTGGGCTTCTAGATAACTCTGAACCCAACAGGATGTTTTGATGTTTCCCGGGCAACGCATTCAATCATCTCAGCGCATTCTGCGGAACTGGTTCTGAAGTATATATCTATGGGGTGCGGCTCCAGAACATACAAAACAGAAAAGCATTCATTGAAAACCCGCTTGGCTTCAGCAACTTGTACTCAGCAGCAGACAGGTTCTTGCATGGTCGTCGTGGTTAGCATGTAGAAGGCCCCTTGTGTCCGATCTGATACCCCACCCGCCGACGCACACACCCACGCACACTCATGCACAAGCACGCATGAGTGCGCGCGCGCGGCAAGAAAAACAAAATATCGGCCTGCTTGGTTCTCTGAAGAGAGAGCAGGGATGCAGAGGCCCTCCCACCTCCCAGAAACCCCCCCGCGAGAGCGTCTGAAGCCTTAGCCCCCCATCAGAGTTGAGGAAGGTGTATGGTCAGCGTGGGTCTAAAGCACCTGAGGCCCAAAGCACAGAGCTTCCAGGCCCCCAAGCCTCTCCTTCCCGAACGACGAGGACCCAAGCCCATTTACATAGGCACTTCGTCTCTTTGCAGAAGACTCTTTGCAATTTTATGATACCTCCAAATATCTATCAAGAGAGAGAGAGAGAGAGAGAGAGAGGGAGGGGGAGGGAGAGGGAGAGGGAGAGGGAGAGGGAGAGGGAGAGGGAGAGGGGGAGGGGGAGAGGGAGAGGGAGAGGGAGACAGAGCGGCGGGCCAGAGCGGCCGGGGGTTTCCCTTTGGGGGGCCCTCTTCGCTGGGTAGAAGAAGAACAAGAGAGAGAGGTCGCACATCGATTCTGGGCCTCGTCAAAGAGACCCACGGAGAGACAGAGAGGAAGACAAAGAGGAAGAGGGGGAGAGAGAGAGAGGAACTTAAACTTTACCAAGGCCCAATCGTTGAGGCTGAAAATCCCCCGCCGCCCACCAATCAATCCCTGGAAACCCTTGAAATCCCTTGCCAGATGGCGTGGTGAAGAATGCCCGTGCCTTGAGGAAGCTCTTGTCGCAGGCTGCGAGTTCAGCTACCCGAAGCGAATTTCAGCTGGCTGTTCAGAGTTTGGTGTAGGTGGCCTAGAGATTGCTTAAACCATTTGCTTAAATCAGTCCCTGAGAGATTGAAACTGCCACGGCAGGGGCCCCTCAAGCCCTGAGACCCGAACCCTATTCGGAAACGTACAGAAACCCGCCTGAAGCTCAAGCACACGAGCATTTTGGAGGGAAGTCACCAGGGGTGGCCTCCACAGAGCCACACAGGGTGAAGAAGTGCTTGGTTCATGGCTTGACATCGCAAAAGATCCAAAGACCCTGCATCCCTGCAGCCCAAATCGCTAAGTTCTTCGAAGGCCACGGGGGTCGGCCGTGATGGAATGTCTGTTCTGTGGCCGACAGCATGTTTCAGATGGAATGAACAGCGCATCCTCAGCGCATCCTGCATTCTCCTAGACGTCGTCTTCGGACCCGACCTCGCCAAAACTCAAGCCGGTCGTTTTCGTGTTCGCAGGCCCAGAAGACGAAGACGACACTGAGCGCCAACAAGGCCAGTCCTTCACTCTCGGGTTGCATCGTTCAGGCCTTCGGGTTGAGCGTTAAAGGCTTGTGTTTGGGGGGGGGGGGTCAGCTTGCTGTCCGTTTACGGTCTCTAAGTGGTGTTTGGTGGATTTGCCAGTTTGAGGTTTGTCAGGAATGATGGGGTGCTTTGCACACGAACCTCCATACAGTAGCTCTCACCCAAGCCCTGAAGCATGGCCTCGTAGATGCCAATAACATTGGGCTCAAAGACGAAAACGACCAGCTTCTACCAGGATTCAGGGTCCCCGTCCCCTCCTTCTTGACCTCCTTCCCTTTAGTAAGTCGATTCGGGGAAGGGTTGGGCTTGACCCTGTCAACTGGTTGGTTATCTGCCTGGAACCTGGAACCCAAGCCGCCCCAAAACAAACTCAGTTCATTTTTGTTGCGGGGAAGTGCAGTTGCACCGACTTGTGCAAAAGAGCCCGTGCCTGGATCCTCTGCAAAGCAGCCTGCGACGCACAAGGCCCCAACACAGGCGCATGTCCCAGGGTCGCTTCTGCTTCTGATGGCGGCCCCTACCAGAAGCACCAGAAACACGCGCAAGTTATATGCTGAAAGCTGACTGCGCCCGCTGACACCTCACATGCACGGCTCTGGCCGTAACGTCAGAGACCGCCAGCTCTTTGTTGTAGAAGCCCAGCAAAGACAGAAGAGAAAAGCACTGGTGGTGGTGGTTGTTGTTGCCGCTTCCCACCAAGTAACGCAAATCAGTGCAGGCTGCAGGCAACGCGGTCGGCCATGAAACGCTGTGGCAACCCTGTACCGGAAGAAGGGAACAAGAAAGGGGAAACGAGCACGTTTAAAGCTTCCTTGTCACCGTCCTTGACACTCACGTATCCGACTTGCGCAAAGCTTCAAGAACTGTTGGCCCTGTCGTCATCAAACCCTATAATCTCGTGTCTGCTACCGACAATAGTGAGTTGGGGCTGACGCGGACGACGTGTCGAGACAGGTGCCGGAGTCTGGAGCAGGACACTTCTTGCCCCACGCGTCCCACGATGTACTGTGGGAGTTGCTTGGCGCTGTCTCACGTCACCATGTGGCATCCAGCCACTTCAGCTTCGGCATGGCGGCAAACTCCGGAATCGGGATAGATTGTAATTCAAAATGGAGGGCCTATTTTTTGGGGTTTTTTTTTTTTTTGGGGCCTTTTTTTTTTTGGCGATTTTCTTGGTTTTTCCTAAGAAAACCACCATTCCCTCCATATTTTTTAAGGATTTGATGCATTTTCGTGGTTTTTCGTACGAAAAACAGTAATTTCTTTGTGGTTTCATAGGAAAGCGTTATTTCTGGTAGGTTTTAGAAGGAAAGAAGGAAAGAAAGGAAGGAAGGAAGGATGAAAGAAAGGAAGAAAACAAGGAAGGAAGGAAGGAAAGAAGGAAGGAAGGAAGAAAGGAGGGAAGGAAGAAAGGAAGGAAGCAAGGAAGGAAGAAAGGAAGGAAGAAAGGAAGGAAGCAAGGAAGGAAGAAAGGAAGCGTGCTTCGAAGCCCAAGAAACTAGTTGAAAAACATCGTGTGTGCATTGTGTTTGCAAATGGGGGGGGCTGCGCCCCCCCCCAACCCCCCCGCTTTTTTAAGCCGTGCAGAGCGTGCTTCAAAGCCCAAGAAACTTGTTGACACCCATCATGTGAGCAGGGTGTTTGCAAATGGGGGGGGGGCTGCGCCCCCCCCCCAACCCTCCCCCGCTTCTTTTAAGCCGTACCAAGCGTGCTTCAAAGCCCAAGAAACTAGTTGAAAAAACATCGGGAGCATTGTGTTTGCAAATGGGGGGGGCTGCGCCCCCCCCAACCCCCCCGCTTTTTTAAGCCGTGCAGAGCGCGCTTCAAAGCCCAAGAAACTTGTTGACACCCATCATGTGAGCAGGGTGTTTGCAAATGGGGGGCGCAGACCCCCCAACCCCCCCGCTTTTTTTAAGCCGTTCAAAGCCCAAGAAACTAGTTGAAAAACATCGTGTGAGCATTGTGTTTGCAAATGGGGGGGGTTGCGCCCCCCCCAACCCCCCCGCTTTTTTTTCAGCCGAAGCCCAAGAAACTGGTTGAAACCCATCATGTGAGCAGGGTGTTTGCAGAACCCCGCTTCTTTCAAGCTGTACCAAGCGTGCTTCAAAGCCCAAGAAACTAGTTGAAAAGCATCGTGTGAGCATTGTGTTTGCAAATGGGGGGGGCTGCGCCCCCCCCAACCCCCCCGCTTTTTTTTAAAGCCGTGCAGAGCGCGCTTCAAAGCCCAAGAAACTTGTTGACACCCATCATGTGAGCAGGGTGTTTGCAAATGGGGGGCGCAGACCCCCCAAGCTTCTTTAAGCCGTTCAAAGCCAAGAAACTAGTTGAAAAACATCGTGTGAGCATTGTGTTTGCAAATGGGGGGGGCTGCGCCCCCCCCCCAACCCCCCCGCTTTTTTTTAAAGCCGTGCAGAGCGTGCTTCAAAGCCCAAGAAACTTGTTGACACCCATCATGTGAGCATGGTGTTTGCAAATGGGGGGGGGCTGCGCCCCCCCCCAACCCCCCCCGCTTCTTTTAAGCCGTACCAAGCGTGCTTCAAAGCCCAAGAAACTAGTTGAAAAACATCGTGTGAGCATTGTGTTTGCAAATGGGGGGGGCTGCGCCCCCCCCAACCCCCCCGCTTTTTTTAAGCCGTGCAGAGCGCGCTTCAAAGCCCAAGAAACTTGTTGACACCCATCATGTGAGCAGGGTGTTTGCAAATGGGGGGCGCAGACCCCCCAACCCCCCCCGCTTTTTTTAAGCCGTTCAAAGCCCAAGAAACTAGTTGAAAAACATCGTGTGAGCATTGTGTTTGCAAATGGGGGGGGCTGCGCCCCCCCCAACCCCCCCGCTTTTTTTTCAGCCGAAGCCCAAGAAACTGGTTGAAACCCATCATGTGAGCAGGGTGTTTGCAGAACCCCGCTTCTTTCAAGCTGTACCAAGCGTGCTTCAAAGCCCAAGAAACTAGTTGAAAAGCATCGTGTGAGCATTGTGTTTGCAAATGGGGGGGGCTGCGCCCCCCCCAACCCCCCCGCTTTTTTTTTAAGCCGTGCAGAGCGCGCTTCAAAGCCCAAGAAACTTGTTGACACCCATCATGTGAGCAGGGTGTTTGCAAATGGGGGGGGGGCTGCGCCCCTCCCCCAACCCCCCCCGCTTCTTTTAAGCCGTACCAAGCGTGCTTCAAAGCCCAAGAAACTAGTTGAAAAACATCGTGTGAGCATTGCAAATGGGGGGGGCTGCGCCCCCCCCAACCCCCCCGCTTTCTTTCAGCCAAAGCGCAAGAAAGTAGTTGAAACCCATCATGTGAGCAGGGTGTTTGCAAATGGGGGGCACAGCGTCCCCAACCCCCCCGCTTCTTTTAAGCTGTACCAAGCGTGCTTCAAAGCCCAAGAAACTAATTGAAAAACATCGTGTGTGCATTGTGTTTGCAAATGGGGGGGCTGCGCCCCCCCCGCTCTTTTTTTTTTGAAGCCGTGCAGAGCGTGCTTCAAAGCCCAAGAGGTGTTTGCAAGTGGGGGGGCTGCGCCCCCCCCCAACCCCCCCCGCTTCTTTTAAGCCGTACCAAGCGTGCTTCAAAGCCCAAGAAACGAAGGAAATGACAGGATATCTGTCCAAAATGTAAGGAAAATAGGGTTTTCCCCCTAGGAAAAACCAAGGAAAACCTAAGGGAAATTACAGGAAATCCGTCCAAAATGTAAAAAAATAGGTTTTTCCCTATGAAAAACCAACGAAAACCGAAGGGAAATTACAGAAAATCCGTCCAAAATGTAAGGAAAGTAGGGTTTTTCCTAGAGAAAACCAAGAAAATCGACCAAAAAAAAAAAGGCCAAAAAAAAAAAAAGACCCAAAAAAAAACTCCACCCCCTCCAAACCCCCCCCAAGCTGCCCTCACCATCTAGCAAAGAGCCTGTTGTAGCGGTTTAGGCTTGAGAAACTCGTGGGGCAGGTCGCTAAGAAGACTTCGGAGAGGAGGACTCGGGAATGCCTCCGCGGCGCGTGGGGCTGAGGGGTTTGGGGTTTGAGGCTTGAGACCCTGTGCCGCATGGAGGGCCAGACACCCCAAGGGGGTAAAATCCTTCTAAGAGTATGATGAAGGGGCCTCCGAAACTCCGAAAAAGGGACCCTAACGTCAGCATTGCCCTAAACATCCTTCATCATCTGCTGCAGTACTTAGACCCTCTCATCTCCTTCTTCAAGGTGTGGCCGCGAGGGCATCCGAGAGCGCGCCACAGAAGAGCTGTTTCACAGCGGGGCATCTTCGCAGCTTGGCTGAAGCCAGCCCTTGGGGCAGGGCTGAAGAGGATGAATCCTGCCAGAGGGGTTTAGGGTTTACGGTTTAGGGTTTATTTAGGAGATGAACAGCGAGCCTTCCGGCCCCCCAAGAGAAGCTGCACGGTTAACGCACTCTCCGGAGGATTGCGGCAGGGAGTGTGGCTTTGAGCAAACAGCGACCTGAAGTGTGGAAGCCAAGAGAAGTGTGGGATTTCGAAGACCCTCAGCCCTCCACCCTCAATCCTAATGCACAGGTTCCCGAACCACCGAAGCCCTAGACCGAAGAAGCCCCAATACCCCCAAAAAAAAGAGCTTCCACAAGACCCTCACCATATAAGCGTGGCAGACTTTGCCGTGCTTTGTGATTTTTAGGCAAGCACGTCTGCAACGGCTTGAAATCAGCTGACGTCTAGAGCTGCTCCCGCACTCCCTTCCCAAGAAGAAGCACTTAGAGACCTAGAGGCGGCTGAGGGGTTACGAATGGGGGGTTTGATCTGCTGCCGGGTCCTTTTGGGGCTTCTAGTTATTGGGTTTGCCCTTATAAGTTTTGGGTATCTAACACAGGCCATGATGTTGAAGAATCCAAGAGGAAGCCTACAGAGGCCCTAAACCCCCAAACCCCAAACCCAAACTCTAAACCCCAAACTCTAAACCCCAAACCCCAAACCCTAAAGTACGCAATGGTAGACCCTCAGAGACCCGATCAGCAGGCCTCTAGGTCGCCCGAATCAACACTCGAAGCCTCGGGAGCGCCCGAAAGCAGGGCCTCCTCAAGGCGTCATCGGAGGACCAAAGGAGAGCCACAGCTTCTGCGGAGTTTGCTTAGGGCTCAGGGTTTGGGGTTTAGGGTTTAGGGCTCAGGGTTTTGGCGAGTTTGGGGATTAGGGTGGCAGCAAGGGGCGGCCCCGAGCCCTAAACACTCTGGCGGATGCGCGGGGCTCCGCTGTCCTCGCTTCGTGGCAGCCCGCACCCAAGGCGCGCGTGCGCGACGAGAAAAGATGTTTATTGCGGAGGGTTTTCAGGGGTCGATTTCTGGGAGCTGAGGGGGCTCCGGGAGCTTGGGCTGAGCGACTGTTGCACCTTGGCGCCGGGTCCCTTGGACGTTGTCCACGCCGCAGCTTTCTTCCCGGACGCATTACATGTGCCCCCCCCCTGGAAATCAGAGGCTTGAGGGATGTGAGAGGGCAGGACAACCCTAGGCATCGCCGTACCTGAGCCATTGTGCGCAAGACTCGCCACTCCCAACCCACCCAACGGCCCAACTCCTAGGTGCAACTCAGCACCCGAAGAGGAAGCTCAACTAACCCATGCCATGTGCAAGCTTAGTTTAGCTCACTTCTGTCCTTGCAGAACCCCCTAGAAGTCTGGGCCTTTTGCATGGCCGGAGGGGAGGACGCACGGTACTAAGCCGTGTTTCGCATGGGTGCGCTTGAAGCTTCCATGTTCTGAGTTCGGGGCTTGAGATGGACGCGAATGGATATAATAGCTGGGGGTTTCCGACACTTCGGATCCTTTAGAGGGATTCTAATCTAGTTTGGGGTATAAAATAGACCCCTATTTCGGGAAATGCCCAGCAAACCGATGCCTTCAAAAGCTCTCGCCAGACCCCGGCCGGGCAAACGTCTCGAGGCCCCTTAGAACAGCCCAGTACAGGAGTCGGAAAAGTTGTTAACGTATTCCCTTATGGTCCTATCTAGCTGTGCTTTCACAACGCCTCAAAACCCCTATTTTCTGATTATTAATGGCGCCCTATCGTAAAGATGCGAGTTGCTCTCAGGTCGAAATGTCCGCCGAGCCGCCTGGGCTCGAGACCAAGCCGTGCCCTGAGATTGAGACGGGCGCCGAAAATCTCGGAAGCCAACAGACCCCTGAAGCCTGACTCTGAAGCTTCCTGAAACTCAGGGGGTGTGCTTTTTCGGGGCTTTTTGTGGAAGCCTCTGCTCCGACTGCAACTTTGCAGCCCCTTCCGGCCCTGGAATCCTGAAGCCCTGAAGCCTGAAAGCCTGAAACTCCGAAGGGGCCTTCCTGACGGGCTTTAAGATCGGCCTTCAACACTTCTGGCGCAGCCGATGGTTGTCCCGAGGTTTGTGTTGAGTTTGGGGGGCAGTTTAGGGCTCAGGCTTTTCGTGCTTTCGTTGGAACAGCCCTGCAGGGCCTGCAGGCTTTCACCCTGCCGGTTTTGTGAGATGGGGGTTTCCGAAAATTGGGGTACCCTTAAGGGGATCCCATCGTAAGGATTGCACTGTTTTGGGCCCCTCATTTTCGGAAAATCTCCAGATAGGCGCCGGACAGCTACGAAACTAGTTGCAGCGAAGGCCCATCCACCGATTACAGCATGCATGAAGAAGAACAGCTGGGGGTTTACCAACATAGGGGACCCTAGTTTTGACCCCCAAAATGGTAGGATTTCCTTGTAAGGACGCACAATGAGGTACACCCTAATTTCGGACGGTCATCAAAAGATGTGTTTGCAGAAGGAGCCTGACGCAGCTTTGTCCATTTTCCCCCCTTCCTTGTTTTGTCTTGCTGCCCGGAAATCGTCCATTTCCCTCTTCCTTGTTGTCTTGCTGCCCGGAACTCGATGGCCCCAGCAAGTGCAAACCCTAAACCCTAAACCCTAACCCCTAAACCTAAACCCTAAACCCTAAACTCTGAAGAGAAGAGATGATGAGCCTCCGGAAGGGCAGACGCCGAGAGGGAAACTGCCGCCGAGGCCTGCTGCAGGGCTTAGAGTCGATGTTTACCGGGCTTCTTTTCGGCTTCTATGCAGAGACTGCTTCGGGTTTAGGGTTTAGGGTTTAGGGTTTAGGGTTTAGGGTTTAGGGTTTAGGGTTTAGGGCTTAGGGTTTAGGGTTTAGGATTCCCGCAAGTCCCGGGGCCACAGCAGGCAGCGGCGACAAGGTGGGTTAGGCGGCCCAAGCCTCGGGGAGTTTCTACACCCAAAGCACCCGTGCCCCTGAACCCCACAGGCCATCTACAGACTTCCAGACTTGGCCAGGCGTCAGATGCTGATGCCCCCACCGAGGGCGCTGATGCCCCCGCCGAGGGAGCTGACGCCCCAGCCGAGGGCGAGCAGAAGGAGCCTTGATGGATGACGTGTGGCATGCAGTGAAGCGTTCAAGAAGATTCGCACTTGTTGCATCGGGAAGAGTCGAAAATGCCCATGCGTACGAATCGTGAAAGCGTTCGCCGTGATAACTGGCAGTACGCATGGCGCCAGCACAAGACAGCTGCAAAAGAGCAGTCTACCCTCGGGGCGCTGCCGGCCTCGACCGCCGTTATGAATACGCAGATGAGAAGAGTTGCTGTTTTCTAAAGAGCCCGATGTCCCAGACCCAAATGTTGGACCCTGTGGTGTGCCCCCTCCAGAGCAATCGAAGCTGGTTTTCGCCCTGTTTAAACGGTCTCCGGGTTTTTACTTCGTCTAGGCAGCTTCGCCATCATTTGCCTTCAGCGGTGACCGGAAGCAAGCAAGCAACGTAGGACGAGGGCCCCTCCAGCGAGGAACGTCCCGAGCCAAGTCGATATCTGGTCACTGCAGGCAGCAAGAAGATTTCCTCATTCCCCTAACCGGTCCTAGCGCCATCCTGTCCTATAGTTGGCATCGCCATGTCGGATGGCGGTTAGACCTTGGGGTCCTCGACCACCTTCCCGAACTGTCCTTCAACCCACTCAGGCGTGGCGCAGGCAGAGGCGGCGAAAGAAGCCGGGAACACGCTGCTCAAGGAAACGAAGGGTGTTGTGACGAAAGCCTTCAGCCTACCCAAGACACCTTCCCGGCCCAAAACGTGTTCTTTTTCTTACACAGCTAGAAGATACGACTTGGGCAGGTAGGCCTCTTTGGTCCTAAAGAGGGCTGGGTCATAGGGCTTGGAGGATCCGGTCGCCAGCTCGTAGATGTAGTCCCAGGAACCCCAAATGCCTTAGTGTCCCTTCATATTTCCGGGAATGCATCATAAACTATGTGTATCATGTATATATATATATATATATGTATATCTGTGTATACAACATGTGCATGCCGTTATAGACATATAGATGGGGATGCTCACTTCCAGCTGCGGTGTGTTCCTTAAGGGGCTTCTGGGGGCGCAGGCAGGCGATTTCGCCGGAGCAGCCGCCAAGCACCTCGGATTGGTTTAGAGAGGGACTACTATCTAAAAACAATAATCCGTATATTACCCCTAATAAGGAAGAGTGTTTTTGTTTTTCCGGGTTCTTAAGCAATTAGTAAGTAGGAGAGAAGCCCCCCAACACCAAATTCAAGAACTCCTTGGGGCGGGAGTTGTGTGCAGGGTTCAGGGTTCTTCAAAAAGAAGCTGTCCAATTCCCCTTAAAGCAGTGGCGCATCTTGGGTGCAAGTCGACAAGAATCCCAAGCTCAAGTGCTCGAGTCTCCCCCCTAGGACAATCCTGCTTGGGGATGAGGCCCCCCCCCCCCCCCCCCCCCAAACTCAATGCCAAATCCCTTGCCGTGCTGAGCCCACGAGCTTCTTTCGCAGATCTGCTTGGCTCTGCCGAGGTACCTCGAGGGGATCGAACTTACCGAGCCGCTTGAACCAGTGTTGGCGCTGCAGGTTTCTTCAGGATGTGAGGGGACCGGCCCAACGGTTCTGCTTTTGTCAGTTGGCGCACGCCTTACTTGGGGTATCCGGGGTGTGGATCCCCCGAGACCGGTATACTATCATGACATTATGTGAGTTGTCTGCGAGTATACGAATATACTATGATGCTAGGTTACTATTGTGTTGTTTTGTGAGTATGTGATGATGTCATTATGTTCTACTTCCATTCTGTTATTCTGTTATTATGTTATTGTGTTGTCAGACTATTCTACTCTTCTACTCTTCTACTCTTCTACTCTTCTAGTCTTCTACTCTTCTACTCTTCTACTCTTCTACTCTTCTACTCTTCTACTCTTCTACTCTTCCACCATGAGATCATATGACTGTTACAGACGCTCCCCCTTATACTAGCAGTCCCTAGTAGGGATTATAGTACCCCATTAGAATCCCCCATTAAGGACTCTTAGTATATAAGGGGGCTGTCATGGGCTGTCCAACCCTAAACCCCAAACCCCAAACCCCAAACCCCAAACCCCAAACCCCAAACCCTAAACCCTAAACCCTAAACCCTATTCAGGACCTCTTAGTATAAGGGCGCTGTCCAAGCCATGCCCGCAGGCCTTTGCTCGAGAAAGATCCTGCCGAGCTCGGCGAGGAGCTCCAGAAGCGGGGCCCGCCCCCCAGAGTGCAACGTTGAGACACTACTAAACCCTAAACCCTAAGTCCTAAGCCCTAAGCCCTAAGCCCTAAGCCCTAAACCCTAAACCCTAAACCCTAAACCCTAAACCCTAAACCGGGGCTCTAAGTAGGGAAACTATGGCTATAGCCTTCTTTAGGGTACTTGCAACTCCACCTGTAAGTAACCAATGAACTAAACCCTGTATCACATAAGGGAGCCGGTCCCTTTGTTGTTATACCATGAGAACCCCCCAAAACCCTGTTTTAATTTTTCAGGCCCCTAGATGAGCTACCCAGTATAAGGGGCTACTCTACCCGGAAAATAGGAAACTGTAGCCCATTAATTGTAGTCTACTGGCTTTCAACGTAGACCCTAAACCCTAAACCCTGAACCCTAAACCGCAGCCCTAATCGCATTCCGTTCAAAGGTTGCGTCAGCCGTGAAGCCCTCAACCTCAACCCTCAACACGTCTGCTCTCCGAGTTGCTAAATGGAGGAGAGTTCTTAACGCGCAGCCCAACCCGTGCGAGTATCCCCCAACCCATTGGCCCTCACACCCCGCGCCGTACTTCCAGCGTCCCGCGCATCCCTCCAAAGCTCCCAACTCGAGAAGTGACATCCCCGGCACAACGCTCCAAGACGCACCCTCATGTTCGCACCCTGAGTCGTCCCAAATCCTGATCTGAAGCCTTGGGGTTGTAGGGTCTGGGGGTGCCATGCCCGAGCACCCAGCCTTCGACCGGAGGCACCGCGGCGTACCAAGCGCTGCGGCTCAACTCCGCGCAGGCATCCCGTGCTCGAACTGAGGGTCGAGGTCAAGGGTTCTGGTTTCCGTTTTCGGGCGGCTTGCTGGTGCTGATAGTCGGCACGCGTCGCCTGACTCGCAGGAGCTTGCAGGTTAGGGGGGGGGGAGACGGAGAGAGCATGGGCCATGTTGAGCGAGCGATGTTCAGTGGCACACGCCCAGATGCAGTCATACTACGGTGCTTCCTACATGGGTATTTCCAACAATAGGGGGTACCCTGAATATACCCCAAAAGGGTAAAATCCTAATTTTTTAGGAACCCCCAAAAGGGCTACTCCCCCCATGTTCGGAAACCCCCAAAATGGGCAGCGTTAAGCCGACTGCCGGGAGCCCGTTGGCAAGGCCTGCATCAAGCTGAGCAGCTGGACCACAGCGATCGACCACGCTGGGAAGGTCCTCCTCTTGGAGAAGGCCTCCTCTCGGGATGCACCCCCCCTCTACCTGAAGGTTCATGGATACTTAGACAGCGGGGGTTATAAGTATCCTGAATCAGGTTATCACCACAGTTGCCCTACTTATGGCCCTTCTTCTCAGTACCCATGAGCCCCCAAGTCCCCCCCCCTTTCAGCTTAAGAGCTTGAGGCCCACCCTCCCTCTCCGAACGCGGTGCATGTGCCCGAGGACAACACCAAAGCCCTGTACAGAAAAAGCTTTGCTGCGGCCCAGCTTGCCACAGAGGGGTCAGGGGCCCAGCTCAAGCGTGGAAGTGCACCCCACCTTTCTTTTTGTTCTGCATACTTTGCAAACACATATTATGTATACATATGTATATAGTTCTATATATATATATATATATGTATTTTATTTATGGTTATATTTCTGTTTTCCTTTATATTTATATTTATATTTATATGGATATTTATATTTATATTCATATTTATAGTTATTTATGTTTATATTTATATTTATCTTTCTATTTGTATTTATCTTGATATTTATGTTCTTTTTTTCTATATATTTGTCCTTTTTTATATATATATATATATATAGTTATATTCATATTTGTACTTGTACTTGTATTTGTATTTGTATTTATGTATAATTTATATTTTTTAGTTAATACATAATGATTTACAGGCGCATGCATGCACTGGATGGATGGATGGATGGATGGATGGATGGATGGATGGATGGATGATGGATGGATGCATGCATGCATGGAAAGAACAGATGGAGGACCACACATGAGTTCGGGCATTGGGGTTTTGTTGCACCGCATTGTGAAGGCCAGAATACAGCCAGATGGAGCCTTCAATCAGAATATTCATGGTCCGAACCCCCTGAAAGAGAGGCGCCTAGAGGAGGCGAGGAGCGACCTCTCCCGCCTGGCGACCCTCGAGCCGAGCAATCGCGAGGTGCCCCGTGGGGGCTTTCAGGGGCTTTGCAGGGATTTAAAGGGGTTTAAGGGCTGGAGGGTTTAGGGTTGAGGGTGTAGGGTTTAGGGGCTTCACAGCCAGCCCATTCTTCTCCTGGCTGCAGGCTTTGGCGTGAGGTGTAGTTGGGAGACCCGGCACATGTTTCGAGATGCGCAGCAGGGCTCAGGGCATCCCTAAGTGGGTGGGAGTGGGTGGGGGTGGGTGGGGGTGGGTGGGGGTGGGTGGGGGTGGGTGGGGGGGGTGGGTGTGGGGGTGGGTGGGGTGGGGTGGGGTGGGTGTGGGGTGGGTGGGGGTGGGGGGTGGGGGTGATTGGCTGCAAGCTTGGAAGGCGAGAGAGCTGCTACAGAAGGTGAAGGAGCGACTGAAGGCCAGCGGGGCGCAGGGTTGGAGTGTTAAGGATGACAGGGAGTTGTGGGATGCGAAAGGGGTTCAAGGCTGGGTTTTTGCAGCCCTAATTTGTGCTCTTGAACCCCCCACCCCGGCAACAATAGCTGCTTGGAGTCTTAGGTTGCTGATGTTTTTTTGATCGTTTCTGGAGGAGTCCAAGGGGCTAACGTAGCAAACAGAGGACCCAGAGCTTAGGGTGCGAGGTCATGCGGCCTCTTGTGATGACCCTGGGCGCCATGCCAGATGTCACTCGCAGATTCCCAGGCTTAGGGCGTGTGGGATTGCCAGCTACAAGGGTCTAGCCTCTTTAGAGAACAAACAGCAGACTTAGTCGATGTGGGACGCCGGTCTCAAGTTTAGACCCCAGACCTGAAAACCCTCAGCACAAAATTCTCAATTGCCTGGATCCCCCTTGTCCGCCAGGACCTGAAGCAGCAAGAGAAGGAGAGGCCCGGCGTTGCCACAGGTTGAATCTGAAGATGGCTCTCGGGTGGTTTTGATGAGAGCCATGTTCGCTTCGTTGCCTGCGGGCGCAGTTAGCGATACCCTGCTCCCCCACAAGGAAAACCCAAAGCCTTACTCAGCCTTACTCCCGAAATTTTGAAAATTCAATCGCCTGCAACTTCCAGGCTTGTGTGTCTCTGACACGCAGCCCGACATGCGCGCGCCCACACACACATCCAAGCAGTGCAGCCGGAACTTCTAGAATCTTTAGGAGGTTGAGCCGCTGAGGGCAGTGTCAGGGTAACTAACGAAGATGCTCGGTCCAGTTTCCGCGACTGACATAGAATACAAACACTGGGAGGTTTCTGATCGTGTTTCGGGAGTCGTGCTCTGCAATCGCACGAGATCAGTCCCCCCCCCCCACTGCCACACCGTACTCGTCGTCGCTAGGCTGAGTGCAGCCATGAAGGGAGGCCTCTACCAGGAGCAGCACAAGAAGCCCCGCGTCCGCAATTAGCTTCAGCTCATCTGGTTCTTGGTTGTGTCACGGGGCCCTGTAACTTTCCAAGTGCAGCGGCTGCATCCACAAAAGGAGTCAAGGGAAGCTCGCAGCAGTCAGTGTTGCCCTCATCATTCATTGAAGCTGGTGGTGTTGGCGCTGGCTCTGGTTCCAGGCTCGCTTCTACAATATAATATAGGCGTGTCTAGGCTTGGCGCGGTAGCAGGAACAAGAAAGACCAGCCAACTGCAAGAATACCACACCTTGCGCCTCGTTTCTAGCCTCCGATTTGCTGCCCCGGCGCACTCCGATGTACGTATAACTTCATGCACCCGACCTCCTGCCACCACCCTCCTTCCCAGGCATGGAAAGCTGCAAGCTGCATACGAGGAGGAGGCACAGTTTTGCTCCAGTGGTTTCATGCCCCTTAAGCTTCCGAATCCTACCTCCCCCAAACCTTCTTCGAAGACCCTTCTGCCCATGTCCTAGTGACACCCCTTGCTGTTGGCTTGGCCAGGAAAAGGCCGTTGTGTTCTGAACATTGTGCGTTGAAGCAAAGCACGAAGCCTTGGATCGCGGGAGGGCAAGGGGGGCTGAGGCAAAAAAGACAGCTTTTGACAGTGAACATACCCTAAACCCTAAACCCTAAACCCTAAACCCTAAACACTAACCCCTAAACCCTAAACCCTAAACCCTAAACCCAAAACCCTAAACCCTAAAACCCTACCACCCTAACCCTAAGAACGAGGAAGGGCCAGATTCAGAAGCTGGTCTTCAGTGGAAGTTTGATCGAGAAAGTGCGAGGTTTTACGCTCTAGTGGCCCACGGGGCCGGCCCTAATCGTAAGGGAATCTTATTATAAGGGAACTTTATTGTAAGGGAATCTCATTATAAGGGAATCTTATGATAAGGAAATTAGGGGTACCTTATCGGGGTCCTGATTATAAGGCTTGAGCATCTGCGGCGAGGTGAAGCGGCGGAAAGAGGCTGGGGAGGACGAGATCAGCTTCGAGGAGCTTTCTTCGTCTTAGTTAAGTTAGGGGGAGGAGGGGCAGGGGTGGGGGTGGGCGATTGAGTCGACGCTGGGTGTGCCGCGCATGTTGAGGTTGTTTCAGACAGGGTGCTTGATAGGTCTTCGGTTTGTGGCTGTTCGGTTTGGGAGGGCTTCAGATTAACGCATCGTGGAGGGCCTTAGAATCACAGCGCCGGCACACCTATGGCTGCCTGTGTGTTTCCCCGAATGCCCCGACCCCACCTTTGTCGCCCACTTGGGTCTTGCTTGCCGCATAACCCGAAGCTTCCCCAGCCCTCCCCACCCTGAGCCCTTGGGCTTCGGGCTTACTGAAGGCTGACTCCACGGTCGGTCCTCAAACGCGAGGACTTTGCCAAAAAGGCGAAGGAGAAGGAGGAGGAGCTCGAAAAGAAGCAGAAGGAGCCAACCATGTGTGGTAGGTGGAGCATCCCCTGTCGGGATCCTCTCGCTAGGCCTTGCGGCATTTTTTACATGTTCCCTTGTTTGGGCTGAAGAGGACCATGTATAGGAATATTTTTCAAAGGCCTTTTTCAGGGCCATCCTTGAAGAACTGTCAAGCTTTCTAAGATGATTGGCATGATACAGTTCCCAGGACGAGAAGGCCCTTCGCGGCTGCTCACTCAATTGGATGAATGTGGTTTCATTGTTCTTGAACTTAGTCCTTGCTGGCTCGTGACCCCAAAAACATCAGTTGGCCAACTGACGTGTAGCCCAAGTCGAAAGGCCACCCCAAGTCGAAAGACCACCAAGAAAACGACTCCGGGATCTTCACGTCTGTAGTTTGACCAGGCATTTGGGGCCTCTAGCGTTGGAGATCTCGGGTTGGAGGGGGCTTTTTTTGGTTTAGGGTTTAGGGCTAGGGTTTAGGGCCCAGGGCCTAAGGTTTTAGGGTTTGGTTTGTTTTCAGCTGGCTTGTGCCTAGCCTACTCAGCCGTGCTCCCCCCAAGAAGACCACGACCCCCCTCCAGCCGGGAACATGGCTTCTTTCATAGTCAGGACCCATCATCTGCAGGTCAAGCTCTATTGCCCCACCTAAGGGGGCCTTTGAATTTCCCTTGATTTTTGAGTCCTTTTTTGGGGCTGGAACCGCAACAGGGTTTAGGGTTTAGGGTTTAGGGAAACAGCTTGCCTGGAGTGCCAGCCACCCTCGACCGCCGGGTTTAGGTTTTAGGGTTTCAGGATCCTTGGCCGACGTGGAAGCCCCAAACCCTAATAAACCCTAATAAACCCTGATAAACCCAAATAAACCCAAATAAACCCTAATAAACCCTAATACACCGTAATAAACCCCTAATCAACCCTAATAAACCCTAATAAACCCAATAAACCCTAATAAACCCTAATCAACCCTAATAAACCCGAATATACCCCAATATACCCTAAAAAATCCTAAGCCCTAAGCCCTAAGCCAACAGGAGGAGGCCAAGAAGCGCCGCGAGGAGGAGCAGCTGGAGGAGGAGAAGAGGCCAGATAACATTGGAGGTCTGATCCACAGCAACTAACGGGCCTTCTGAATTTTGTGTTGATACCCTAAACGGGTAGGGTTTTCTGCTAATTCGAGCGGGCAGAACAGAGGCCCCAAACAAGCAAGGCTTCACGTCGCTGAGGCTTCCGCTTTGTTGCGAAGTTAGGGGCTCAGGGCCTGCGAAGGTGATGTGGGCTTCACTGCAGATACCGACAACAGCAGCAAAGCGCATGGGGTTAATGTGCAGAGTCTCCTTTTGCCGGTCGTGACCTCCTGACACAAGGACTCAGTTTGAGCCGTGAGATCAAGGCAGAAATTCCTTGCAAGCCCCCTGCGCTGGTGGAGGCAGCTCGCTGTAGAGAACGCCCGCCGCGTTGCGGAGGGGCAGGCCGAGCTGTCTTTGGAGGCACCTGTGAACCCGGGGGGGGGGGAGGCGGGTTGGCTGGATTCAGCGCTTTTTGCCGATCCCATATGATCCCCTCAACCCTGAACCCAGATGAGGCCCTGTAAACCTCAAACCCCTGAAGCACTGAAAGTTCAAACCCTAGACCCCCTAAAACCCACAGGGTCAGTTCTCTGTTTCCCCCCCCTTAATTTTTGGGTGTCCCTGTCCACAACAAAGGGGGTTTTTTGAAGAAGTGTCCTCCTCCCCCCCCACCCTTCTTGGGGGTCCCTTAAACCCTAAACCCTAAACCCTGAACCCTGAACCCTAAACCCTAAACCCTAAACCCTAAACCCTGAACCCTGAACCCTAAACCCTAAACCCTAAACCCTATCCTTCAGGATTGGAGAGCCGAGGTCGCCAAGAAGGCCGTCGTCCGGGTTTAACACCTCGAAAGCCCGTAAAGCCCCTAAAAACCCTTGCAACCCTTAAACTTGTTTAAAGGCCTGCAAAAAAAGACCCTTTAAACCTTTATCACCCTCCAAACCCCTCACAAACCTTTGAAAGCCTTCAACCCTTAAAACCCCTTTAAGACCCCTTAAACCCCTTAAAACACCTTAATTAAAACCCCTTAAAGCCCCTTAAAACCCCTTAAAACCCTGGAAGCCCTAATCCATCCAATCGAAAGCCCCTGGCGCCCCGAAAGGCTCAAGAGGCGCGCAAGAGAGCGGAAGAGGCCCCCTGGGGTTTAGGGTTTAGGGTTTAGGGTTTAGGGTTTAGGGTTTAGGGTTTAGGGGAAGAGGCCGGGGGTGGGGGAGGGAGGCCCCAGAAGTGAAGCGGGCTTTAGGGGTTCAGGGCAAGTTTCGGGTTTTGGGGCTTTAGGGGTTTGGGGTGGGTTTAGGGTTTAGGGTTTGGGGCTTGGGGTTTAAGGTTTTTTTAGGGTTTGGGTTTTGGGGGTTAGTGGGTACCCCAAGGTGAAGCGGGCTGAGGGGTTTTGGGGATTCACGTGGGGTTGGGACAAGACGTGGTGTTTGGTGCCTCGGACCCGAAGCTAGCTCGCAAGGTTGTGAAGATGGACGAAGCAGAATTGGATGAGGAGGAGAGGGTTTCTGAGGAGGTGCATGCAGTTTTGAAGGCTT
The DNA here is from genome assembly GCA_905221605.1 of Symbiodinium natans. Classification (NCBI taxonomy): domain Eukaryota; class Dinophyceae; order Suessiales; family Symbiodiniaceae; genus Symbiodinium; species Symbiodinium natans. Next base: position 93,350 of record CAJNDS010000090.1, on the reverse strand, counting down.
GGGAGTTAGGAGTTCGGCCTGAGGTTGTCGTCTTTCGGGTAGGTTGGGGGCCTGGCCATGACTCGCGACCTGTGAACGCCAGATCAGGACAAGAAGCTGCTCAAGGAGACCAAGCTGGCGTCTCAGAATCTGTTCTATGGAGGACATGGGTTGCCTTCGTCATCACACCAAAATCATTCTACCCCAATGCCCCAACCCGAATACGGGCTGTTGATGACTGGCGGCTTGTACTTCGGTTTCTAGGTGTCGTGACACGAGTTTCAGGGCTTACCATGGAAGTCCAAAAGCTTGAAACAGCATTCCCTCAAAGATCCCCAGAATCCAGCCACCCAGCCCGTGTCTCTATCGTGGCTGCCGCCACCCCAACCTTCCCCCGGTCCACCCCCCCTCGTTGGAATCCTCGCCTCCCTAAACCCTTGGCAAGCTCTACCCCCTCCCCCCCCCTCCACAACCCTAAACCCTAAACCCCAAGCCCCAAGCCCAAAGCCCTAAACCCTAAACCCTAAACCCTAAACCCTAAACCCCAAACCCTGAGCCCGAAGCCCTAAGCCCGAAGCCCTAAGCCCTGAACCCTCAACCTGAACCCGAAGCTAGCTAACCCTCCGAACCCCTCGAGGCTGCTTGAATTCTGAAGCTCTTGGAGTCGGTTTAGGGTTTGGGGGTTTAGGGGTTTGGGGGTTTGGGGGTTTAGGGGTTTAGGGGTTTAGGGGTTTAGGGGTTTAGGGTTTTAGGGGTTTAGGGTTTAGGGTGCCATGCGAGGGAGAAGGGCTACTACCACGGCCGGCTTGGCACTGCCGGGCCCTCGAGGGCGGTTAGGGGGGGTTTGGGGTTTGGGGGTTGGTCCTTGTTTCAAAGGGTGCTGTATTATGTAAGGGGACCAAGAAAGGACCCGATTTTAGAGAACTACCCGCATGCCTCCGGAAATCCACACCATCAAGCTGTCAAACTCCGGCCATGTGGTCGCAACCACATTTGACAGTTTTGACAGTTCAGCCACAGCGACCTTCACGAATAGCGTCGTAATTTACGCCTCCGAAGTTGTTTAGGCAGTATGCTACACCAGCGGATACAACAGAGAGAGAGAGAGAGAGAGAGAGAGTTTGGTGGCTGCCGTAAGTATGCTGTAGTTCCTTCGTGCCGGCCTGTGTGAAGCTGACGAGGGCCACGGCAGGCAGTATAGCTTCGGCGGGTTCCGGGAACAGCTAGGACCAGAAAGGCTCTGCAGATACCATCGATACCATAATGCAGGTTTTCGGGATGTTGCTCTGCATCGCACCGCCATTCATTAGCTCAAACCCAAGCCCTCCATACACGAGATCGAACCTCAACCTACGATCGTATCGTAGACCGTAGACTCTTCGTACTCTTGTGGACTACTTGTGTAGACTCATGCCAGTATAGGGTACCATGTGATCAATAACTCCGAGTTCCAGGCAAACGACCCAGGAATGCACCGACTCGCCTGTGCCCTGGTCAGCTTCCTTCATCTTCATTTTCTGACGGCCCCGGCTTTGGAGGTGCTCGATGTGGGCGCACCACGTACCGGCACCCAATCCATGGCGGCTGCACTCACACAGCTGGGCCTGAGGACACTCCACAGCGGGTTCCCTCACTTCGAGGCTCGAAGGCCTTGGTGCCACTACCTCTTCGGCCACGGAAGGTTGGAGGACGCGCTGCCTGCCCTCGAAAACTACGATGCGGCCATGGATGAGCCATTTCATCTTCTGTATCCGGAGATGCTGTCTGCTTTTCCCAAGGCCAAGTTCATCCTGACCATGGCAGACCCGCAACACTGGTACGACAGCTACGACGCCCTGATTAGGAGACAGAGGCGTGAGCTCAGGGATCCCTTGAAGCAGTGGGTGTATAACATGACCCTCGGCGTTACTGGATGGCCTTCTGTCATGGCCCCCGAGCCAGACAGCTGGTTCTCTTACTGCACGGAGGCGCGGTATTGGGGCTGCGACTTTGGCAACGTGAGCGCATCCGGGGAGTCCAGGCAGAGGTGCATGGAGTCGTACAGGCAACACAACGAGCGAGTTCTTCAGGTGATTCCTGCAGATCGCCTCCTGGTGTACAGCTTCTCAGACAGTTGGGCTCCAGTTTCGCATTTTCTGGGGAAGCCCATCCCAGATGGCCCGTTCCCGTATGTGGACGAGACCTAGCGGTATTTGGAGCGCTTCTGCCAACGATGGAACTTGAAGGTCTTGCTGCCACAGCGGAAGGTTCTTATGTTCAGCTGTCTCACAGGCATGGCTCGAAGTTTGAGGCCTCGCGCGTGAAAGCTGTGCTCGTTTTTGGGTCTTTGTTGGCACGTGCGTCTGCATTCAAGTGTTTAGCAGTCATCGAATGTTGGGACTTCTTTGTTTGGCATGCGATGCCACTTCAGGTTTTTCTTCCTTCCATCGAGCTGCAAATGAGGTTTACGCTTTTAGGGGTACCTTATTGGGGTCCTGATTACAAGGGAGTCCTACTATTTGGGGGTCTATTTTAGGTGTCCCCTATTTTCGGAACCCCCACATAGTGATTGATGCACCTCGACGTAGACACGTCCTAGACTTAACCCCACCAACCTGAATCAGATGCTGCGTAAAGGGGCCTTGAGGCTGAGAGCGTTGGGAGTTCCAGGAGTTCGGCGGTTCAGGCGGAGGGGTTTGGGTAGGTTGTTCCATGCGAAGATTTGTTTTTTCAGATTCAGGGGTTTGTTAAATCGCCAAAAGTTGTTGCTTCCTCTCTTTGGCAGGGTCTGGGTTTCGTGCCATGGCGGTTCATGGGCTTGCAGAGCCCCTCGCTCGGGTTGGCAGTCCGCATTCCTCACCCTAAACCCTAAACCCTAAACCCTAAACCCTAAACCCTAAACCCTAAACCCTAAACCCTAAACCCTAAACGTTAGGCAGCACGCACCAACGAAGTTCTCAAGAACTCGAGCTCGGCCCCGAAGCTCACATAACTCCCGAGCCCCGCGATCCCCAAACGCTCATCCTTGCTGGGGCCCTTGATCCGTTTTGGTGGCCAGAACCTGTAAGGGATGTCCTCTAAGCAGCTAATCATTTGCAAGGGGGGAGGCATGTTCTGATAGAGAGAGCTCTCCCTCCCCCCCCCCCCCCCCCCCCAGCCCCCTCCTACGAAGGTCCTCTCCGATGCCGCGCCGAAGCCGCAGCTGGTCTCGTGCTCAGCCTCGCCAGGTGGCCTCTGGGCCCACGCGCGGTGGCGTAGTGACGTAGGTGCAGCCTAGGGCCTAGGCCCCTACCGGGTTCAAAGTTTTGGACTCGGGGCTTGGGCTACAATGTGTCGATTGAAGATCACCCAATCCCCACAAAAAAAACGTGTTCTAACCCAGGTTCACAGACCCCTAAGCCCGAAACCCCCAAGCCCGAAACCCTAAACCTTAAACCCTAAACCCTAAACCCTAAATCCCAAGAACACCAAGCCTGTCCTCCGAGACCCCGAAGCCATCCGGAGGTCACCGACCCCGCGTCGCCCACCTCCGGTGCCGTGGCGGGCAGCGAGTGGAATCAGGCCTGCCCAGAGCGGGAGCACGGTTTTGAGGGTTTGAGGGTTTTGAGGGTTTTTGAGGTTTTTGAGGGTTTTAGGGTTTTGAGGCGGGTTTTGAGGGTTTTTAGGGTTTTCAGGGTTTTTGGGGTTTTCAGGGGTTTTGAGGTGTAAGGGTTTACAAGGTTTATGGGGTTTGTATCAAAAGGTGTACGGGTTTATGCGTACATTATGGCTGAAGATTTGAAGGGTTCAAGGTTCAGGCCGCCACTTTCCCAAAACCTTTCACCTCCCCAAAGTCTCCAAAGCCCGAAACTCCCCCAACCCCCAATCCCAAGCCGCCCTAGTATAGTTTAGGCTTTAGGGACTTTCGGGTTTAGGGTTTCGGGTTTAGGGTTTCGGGCTTAGGGTTTAGGGTTTGGGGTGTAGGGTTTGGGGCCGAACGCAGGCAGGAACCTGGGAGGAGAAGGATGCGTCGCAGCACGGGCGGCAGTTATGAAGGTTCGTTCACGGCTGAATCTTATTCCCCCCATTATGGGGGTTGACCAAAAAGAGGGGGTACCCTTTCTTGGGGTTCCTATAATAAGGAGTATTTTGGGGGTGGAAACCACTATATGGGCCCAATAGGGGACCGTAGCAGGATTCCTTTATAATCAGGACCCCAAGAAGGTACCCCCCTAATCTCGGAAACCCCTATATGACATCCATTATATGCCTGAGGCCAGCGTTCCCTAAGGGATATAAGGAGGGACCCCTAGAAGGGACCTTAAAAATCTTATTCCTCTATATAACCCCCCAATAGATACCTTATTTTGTCGCTGCAAACCTAAGTAGCCCATACGTTACCCTATCCCTCCTTTAGACCCTTGAGTTAGTTCCCGAATAAAGGCGCTTGTTTCAGCGGGGGAGGGGCAATGATCTGTCTTCCTACAGTACAAAAACACATGCATACATAGAATGCACGGAGTTGGTGTCAGCACCCAGGTCCTGGGCGAAGGATAGATTGAGCGCGTGGCCGGGACCTCGGGATCGTTTGTATTGCGGGTCTGAATCTTGAGGGAGGGTTTTTGGGTGGGTGGGTTTGGGAGTTTTTGTGGGTTTTTGAGTGTTGTTGGACGGGCTGTCGGGCAGTCAGGTTCAGGGTGGTTTAGGGCTCACAAATCATAGAGCAACACCGGTCAAGATGCCTTTGTAAATCTTTGACAGGCAGCAATCTGTTGGTCAAAAAACTATGTTGTGCTTCGGGCGTGTGGCTTTAGTCCTCTCCGGGTCAGGGTGTAGCCGGGACAGTCTGCCGATGCTTCAAGCTTCTTGCCCACGCAGGCTCAGCGATGCCTGCGTTTCGAGCTCCAATGTCAGATGCTCAGCACTGGATGGTCTGCGAAGACATGAGGGCCAAGGGGCCTCCTGTTCTCCATATGGTCAGTTCACAAAATTCTGGTCTCTTTTTGGGGGGTACCCTAAATACCAGCGGCCGCCTTACAACAGCAGCCCCAAAAGGCAAAAGGGAGCATAATACAGAGAGGTGGCCATATTATGCGCTTTTTTGCAGCTGAAGGTGACCCTGCCTGACGGCAGCATCGGGGAAGTCACCGCCAAGGCACGCCGGTCTTGGGGCACAGCTTACGGTTAGGGTTTTAGGCTTGGGGTTTGAGGTCTGGGGTTTAGGGCTTAGTTTTCAGGGGGGGCTCGGGCAGCAGCTTCGTACAGCAAGATCTCCCCACAAACTGCGAAGCCCGAGCCAAGCAAGTTCCCCTCCCTGATCTGAAAGTGGACAAGGGCCCGCGAAAGTATGCCTAAACCCTAAACCCTAGACCCTAAACCCTAAACCCTAAACCCTAAACCCTAAACCCTAAACCCTGTTCTTGAACCTTGAGCCGCTTGCGGGCAAAGCAAGCGCTCAGGTGACGAAGGTGAAGTCGCTGAGTGGCGAGGCCCGGCTCTATCCCCCTGGGGGAAAATTATTTGTTCATGTGAAACCCAAGAGGATATTAAAAGTAGCTTTTTTTTTGAGGTTCTAAGGGGACTATAGGAGTAAGGGATTTAGGGTTTTGGTTTTTGCGTGCGAGATGCGGGGTTGGGGAGGTGGCATGCCCTGGCCCCAAAGGGCTGGCAGCATGTGCCCAGGCCCACATCGTGTATGTTCGAAAGCAGGTCCGACACGGCCGGGGCCCACAGAGAGGGAACCCTGAAGAGGGCTTTCATTTTGTTTTTGGGTTTAGGGTTTAGGGTTTAGGGTTTAGGGTTGTTTTTGGGCCCTAAAATTTAGGGTGTTTATTTCGAGTTTTTGGGGTTGTGTTCGGGCACCAAGCCAGTTGGTAGGTGCGCGAGCTTCCACTGAATACCTTTTGTGTCGCGCTGCCCCAAGCTTATAACCCCCCCCCCCCCACCCCCTCCCCTCAGTCGCACGAAAGGTGATGAAGCCTGGAAACCCAACCGATGTGAGACGCAGGGTCTCGGCTTTAGCCCTAGGCCCTATACACCCAAATCCCCACACCCTCTGCGCTGCACCATGGTAAATACCCTGAACTTCCCAAGCCCCAACGCTGACACCTCAAGCACCCTCCACCAAAGGCTTCAACTACGAAGCAGAAGTCGGGTTTTCCATGACCTTGGGAACGGACAAGCTGAGCGGCGTGCGAGTCTCAGTTGTAGGGCTGAAGGCTCTTGAGGTTTAGGACTTGCTCCGGGCCTACATTTTGGGGATCTAGGGCTTCTACCGGCGGCTTAGAGTTTAAGGTGCAGGGTCTATTTGGGGTGGTTTAGGGTCTAGGGTTTGGGCAGGGTTTTCGGCGTCGGGGCACAATGTGGGGTCTAGCGATTGCAGACAGTCTTGAGTATGGAGGGGCATCAACCTCGAAGCGCAGCGCAGCGAAAGAGGCCAAAGAAAGCTGAGTGACGGGACGGAGTCGCTGAGTCAACCCACCTCGGCAAGCTAGCTGTTAGGTCTGGTATTACCCTAAACCCTAGACCCTAAACCCTAAACCCTAAAGCACAATGCTAAACGGCTTGGAACATGGTAGCTCGGCAGCACTCCTGAAGCCTTCCAGCGAAAGCGGACGTGTCAGAAGCTCCTTCAGATTCGAAGGAACTTGTGCACCGGTTTTTCAGTGTACCGAGAGGATTCTTCCTAACGCCCACTGTGCGCTCCTCTGTGTCTCGTGCGCTCTTACACAGACCGTTTATAACCGCATTATAAGGAAGAGGTTCAGGGCGATAGAAACAGCCTGGAGAAAAGTAGCAGCGCCACCTTCCGAGTATGGCGAAGAGCTGGATGCCTGAAGAAAGCCTCGCACTTCCTTGCCGAGGTGTTCCACGTGCAGGGATACCCATACAATACTCATACGAATCCCTACAGCCTTACGTTCATGCACTTTCTCCTGTTGAGCGTACAGGATTCACCTCAAGCCGCTACCCCCGACATGCCCCCCGATGCCACCTGCGGCCCAGACGCTCAGCCTCCCCGACCTAATCGACGTGACGCCCCCTGGCGAGTCGGGCGGCCTGGCATCCGCAACCCTGGCCTTGAGAAGCCTACCCGACCCCACCCCACCCCTCCCCCTGCGGGGGCATGCGGGGGCTGTTGCGCGAAGAAGCTCGTGGCTCTGGTGGCTGGTACCCAAAACCAGGGGATGAAGGGTAGAAGCCTCCAACCTCGGGTAGACCACCATTACCATGGGTTCTCAACGGGAGCTTCGGGGCTTAGGGCTCAGGGTTCAGGGCGCGGAGTGCGACGAAAACGACGTAGTAACGAGGCTTAGGAGCCGAAACTTGACAGTTGACATTCGTTGCAACGCATTGTGACTTGCATACGACTGCGCCCTGCAAACCTTAAAGCCCTGCACGCTCAACCCGAAATCCTAAACCCTAAACCCTAAACCCTAAACCCTAAACCCCAAACCCCAAATCCTGGACCCTCACGGCCTTCTCCCAAGCTCTGGGATGGAGCCCTGACACCATGCTAGGGCTCCCGCATGGAACCAAGGTACTACCCAAGGTACGACCCAAGATAATACCCAAGGTACGACCCAAGGTACTACCCAAGGTACGACCCAAGGTACTACCCAAGATAAGACCCAAGATAAGACCCAGGATCGCAAGATTTTGAGAGCTGGGCAGGGTTCTCACAAGACTTGCAGTAGCGTTTGTTGAGGGCCGGGAGGGAGCTTGGCAATTTTGTGGCGACTTCGTTGCAAGGCTGGCCTGGCGTGCAAGCCCTCGGGTTCTTGTATGTTCTTCTGAGACAGACCGCAGGTTTCCCCTAAAGGTTTCCCAAAACCCCATAAATCCTAAACCCTAAACCCTAAACCCGAGACCCCTCAACTTCTGTTACAGTTGCTTAGGGCCCTTGAACTTGGATCCCTTCCTGAAACCCCTGGGGCCATTCCATGAGGCTGCAAATGAAGGCCAAGTGGAAGAATTCCGGCCCGCGGCTCATCGCTTCAGAGGGTGCGAATCGGTGTCAAGGGGTGTGTAGGGCATGAGAGCTCTAGAGGGAGCGCTTTAAGGCGCTTGGCATGCGGGCGCATAGGTCTCTTCAATGTCTTCCGAGTTGGCGTCTGTTGAAGGCGCTTTTCGGAATGCCCTGTGCTCTAACCCGCTCTCGAGATGGCACTGCGTGCGCAAGTCAGTGAGGCCCTTCTGAAGAAGTTTTGCCACTGGCCAATGAGTGGCCGGCATCTCAGGGGAATGGAGCGCTTTAGTCCGCGAATTCTGCTGTTATAGTTTGGGTGTCCTTGAGGTCCATGAGAACCATCAAATCTCAACAAGGCCATGCAGCATTCCAGGTTGTGCTTCTTGAGGTTCGCATCGCTTGCGTCTATGCCTATTCCCTCCCTCCATCCCGCGACCAGAAAGAGACTTGTACCACCGCTGCCAATGTCGAAATGAGAGACCTCGTGTGGAATGAGGCATTCCCTTCAGCAACTTTGGGTTTTAGAACTAGTTTAGGGCTCAGGGTTTAGGGTTTAGGGTTTAGGTTGAGGGTTTAGGGTTTAGGGTTTGAGGTTTAGGGTTTAGGGTACTTGCCCGGTGTATAGCACCTTGCCGATGCCTGTCCAGAGTCGACCCTACAATGCCCGCTAGCTCAGGCTAGATCGCTTGTGCGAGCGAGTGGGACCCCAAGTGCCTCAGAGTGCCTCAGGGCTCAGGGCTGACCCTAAACCCTAAACCCTAAACCCGAAACCCGAAACCCTAAACCCTAAACCCGAAACCCTAAACCATAAACCCTAAACCCTAAGCGTGGAGATCCGACTTCAAGATGGACCCAGTTTGCAGGCACGACTTGTGCCTGTGGGGACGGACGGGGTAACCCAGCAGTACATGGAGCAGGGAGCTTAAAGGCTTAAAGGCTCCTGATGACCCCTTTTTGGACACGCTTCGTTGAGGGGTGCATGCAAAAGATTGAACGTTGTGCTGTACCTAAACCATACGAGTTGCTGCTTTTCTCTTATGGCAAGCAACGCATCCCGCAAGACCTCCTGCGCCCCAAGGGGGCTGAGACCGCACGAAGGGCACCCCGAAGCGTCTCAAAGCCAAAAGGGCTCGCAGCTGAACTTCTTTGACCCGGTCTAAACCCTGAACCCTGAACCCTGAGCCTTGAGCCTTGAACCTTGAACCTTGAACCTTGAGTAAGCTCTAAATCTCCGGATCCCAAGGTCCGAGGACAGGTCGCGGCTTTCCGCGACGAGCGCCTCGGCAGACTCAGCCAGGGGAGAGCGAGGGGACTAGGGTTTAGGGTTTAGGGTTTGGGGTTTAGGGTTTGGGGTTTAGGGTTTAGGGTTTGGGGTTGGGATGCGCAAGGCCAAGGAGAAGCCGAAGCAGAAGATGAGGAGGAGAAGGTTTGATTTAGGGCTTGGTAGCCCCAGTGGTACCCTTCTCCCTTTTTTTTGTTCGTTCAAGGTTCCCCTTACAAATAAGCCAACCAAAAAAGGGTGCCCTTATTATTGTAATATGGCTACTGGGGTACCAAGAGGGGAGAGTCAGGGAGAGCGCGAGCTTCGCAAGCTTTTGCAAGCGCGGTGGAGGTTTAGGGTTTAGGGTTTAGGGCTTGGGGTTTAGGGTTTAGGGTTTAGGGTTTAGGGTTTAGGGGGAAGAAAGCTGGGCCGGAAAGACGGTGGAGTGAGAAGCCAAGGCGTGGGGTCTCCAGTCAAACCGAGGTGCGGGGCCAGACAGGTTCAAAAAGTACCAGCCCCAAACCCTGAACCCTAAACCCTAAACTCTAAACCGAAAACCGAAAACCGAACACCGAACACCGAAAACCGAAAACCCTAACCCTAAACCCTGAACCCCAAACCCCAAACCCTAAACCCCAAACCCGAGCCGAGGTATCAGAAGAGGACATAGGACGCACCAAACGGAGCACGGGCTGCAAGATGTTTGTGTCGATGTGCTGGTTTTAGGGTTCTAGGGTTTGGGGTTTGGGGTTTGGGGTTTTAACGGTTTGGGGGTTTAGAGTTTAGGGTTTTTGGGGTTTAGGGGTTTAGGGTTTAGGGTTTTTGGACCCCGGCCCCGCACCTTCCGAAGGCTTCCAGACGCCTAGGTTGCAGGCACTTCCGACGACGGAAGGGGTTTGGGGTTCAGGGCCTCCCCAAACCCTAAACCCTAAACCCCAAATCCTAAACCCTAATCCCTAAACCCTAAACCCTAAACCCTAAACCCCAAACCCTAAACCCTAAACCCCAAACCCTAAACCCTAAACCCTTTTTTCGGGACTTCGGGCTTGCAGCGGCGCCTGCGAAGAATCGGAGTGGAGCATCTTCAGGACTCTTCTCGGAGCTTCGTAGGGCTTTGAGGGGCCTTGGACGGGTTTAGGGTTTCGGTTTAGGGTTTAGGTTTAGGGTCTAGGCTTTAGGGTTTAGGGTTTAGGGTTTAGGGTAGCTTCAAAAAGCCCTGAACTCCCGAAACCCCGAAACCAACAAATCTCAGCGGCTCGCAAGTGCCTTTGGGACCTTTACTAAGGGTTTATGGCTTAGGGCTTAGGGTTTAGGGTTTAGGGTAAGGCGCTTTAGGGCTTCGGGGCTTATCAGTTCAGGGGGTGGTCACAGGTGAGAGGTTGAGAATGTACTGAGTTTTTATGGCGTTCGGGGTTGACGTCGCGGCCGAAGGCGCTACTATGTCACTGCCGGCTGCCACAAGCACTGACAGCCACGGCCACCAAAGACCCCAGAAAGCGTTTGGCTTGGGCCCCTTCCTCTTGGTGCTAGAGGCCTTGCGTGGAGCCCTAAACACCCCAAAACTTAGAACCGTAGGCCTCGCTTGGCGATTCTTGGCATGCGAAGATCATCAGACGGCGCAAGACCTCAACCATCAATGGCCTGTCCTCACTGACCGGCGCAACTTTCAGTGACCTGCACTTGCAAGTATCTAGATCAACGAAGCCAGAAAGGGGGTTTACGAAAACAGGGGACCCCCGACCCCCAAATAGTAGGATCCCCTTACAACAAGGACCCCAAAGAAGGGTGCCCCCTAATCATCTTAAATCCCCCAAATTAAGGGATCTGCCCCGAAGCCCCAAAAAACTCGGTTGCCTGAGACGGTCAGGAGGCCAGGGGAGGGGCCCGCCTCCTCCGCGAAGCAGACAAAAAACCAACCCAGATGCGAGCGCTTAGGGGACCAGGGATGAGGGTTTAGGGTTTAGGGTTTAGGCCGACCGAGGGGTTTCAGAGGACACTGTGAAGTTTCGCTCGGAAGTATCTTGCAGGGGCCCACAGGTGTATATACAGCGCTTCAGAAGTGAGAGCCTCCCACGGTTGAAGAGATCTGCCCTGCAAAGCCCAAGGGAGGTTGCTGCGCTGAAAAGACAAGCCCCTAAACCCTAAACCCTAAACCCTAAACCCTAAACCCTAAACCCTAAACCCTAAACCCTAAACCCTAAACCCTAAACCCTAAACCCTAAACCCTAAACCCTAAACCCTAAACCCTAAACCCTAAACCCTAAACCCGCTCGCCCGGCCGCAGAGCCCAAAGCCGGGGCTCGAAGAATTTTTTGTGCTCGACGCACAGAGCTGTCCACATTCTCCATTAGCAGGATGGCCTCCAAGGTTGGCACGGCCGTGGGCCTGGGCGCCCAGACAGTATTAAGAAAGATGAGATTGTTAGCGTTCAGAATGTTATTGGTAGTAGTAATGATGTTATGCATGTTATTCACATTAAAATTATGAATATTCAGAAAACGAATAAGAATATTAATAATGCTAATAATGCTAGTAATACTAAGAATACTATGTAATACTATTAATACTCATAATACTAATAATACTAATAAGATTAATAAGATTAGCTTTCGAAACCTGCAGGGGGGAGGGGGTGGTTGGTGAGGGTTTTGTGATGATGGTCTTCAGTGGCTGATGACCTTTTTGAAAGTCAAGCCTCGGTTTTCCGCAGGGTTTAGGGTTTAGGGTTTAGGCTTAGGGTTTAGTGCGTCTTCGGAAAGGGGATGCCCTGCCCGAGCAAGCAAGGAAAGCGAGGCCAAGCAATGGGCGCAACAACATTTGCGAATGTACAGCCGTTGCTGCACGGATACTTCTACCCCAGGCTCGAAGCTTTCCCTAAATTCAAAACTCTAAGCTCAAAACTCTAAGCCCTCTGAACTAATTCCTAAAAGCATACCTAAAGTCAAAACTCTAAGCTCAAAACTCTAAGCCCTCTGAACTAATTCCTCAAAGCATACCTAAAGAAGGCCTGGCCTCCGTCGTGGCGGGAAGCGCCTTCATCGCCGGAACCAGCAGCCAGCCAAAAGGCTCGGGGTTAGGGTCTAGGGTTTGGAGTTTGGGGTTTAGGGTTTGGGTTTAGGGTTTGGGGTTTAGGGTTTAGGGTTACAGTGTTGCAGGAGCACTTCGGGTTCGGGGTTTGGGTTTGGGGGGGTGTGGAGGGTTTGGGATGAGAGGGGAGGGGCGGAGGTGTTGGGGTTCTGAGGGTTCAGGGATCAGGGAGAAGTTGAGAGGTACAGCACCCCTTTCCGTTTCAGGCGCCCTTCGCGCAACCACCCAGGCGCAGCAGCAGGCAGGATGCAGCCCTGGTTTGCTCTGAATCCCGAAACTCCCTCTCTACCTCCCCAACTCCCGAACTCCGAGCCCCGACACCCAAGGGGGGGGTAGGGGGAAGCCCTAAAGCCTGAGTTATTAAATCCTGCGCGAGGCACGACCTGCGCCCTCCAGCGCGCCGTTCTCCGCAGCCGCCGTCGTGGCGGCCTCCGCGGGCGCTGTCTACGCAGACGCTCTGCTCTAATCAAGATCCGAGAAGCCCGAATCAGCTCCCAACTCCCCGTGCAGCCCTACAAGGCCTTTAGAGAACTCCTCCTTCGTCTTTGGTTTTTTCGCAGAAGCTCGGAAGGCCAGCAACAGGAAGGTGGCCGTCAAGGCCAACGTCACCGCGCCTCCTGGCAGTCTACCTGAGGGCCCCCCCAAACCTATGCTTTTCGAGCGCATATGTTGCAACCAAGCTGCATAAAGAAGCTCGGCTTCTTGCTGAGGGCACCCATGCCTGTAGCATTCGTCGGCAGGCTCCGGGTTTCTTTTGGGTTGTGGGGTCTGGGCGGTGTGCTGACTGAAAAGCGTAAGGTCAAGCAGAACAGTTCCTGACACCCCAAACCCCCCAGGATCCTCAACCCTAGGTAGGATAAAGGGGGACCCTTAGACAGAGGGTCTTTATCCCCAAAGGGTCCCCCTAATCCCATCCCCTACTGAACCCTCAGACTAAAACCCTAAACCCTAAACCCGAAACCCGAAACCCGAAACCCGAAACCCGAAACCCGAAACCCGAAACCCGAAACCCTAAACCCTAAACCCTAAACCCTAAACCCTAAACCCCAAACCCGTCACAATCAAGGCTGCGAGCCTTCGAGTCCGAACTGGGGGTGCAGCCTCCCGCTGCTCGGCGGTCATGCTCGTTCTCGTCCTTCTTTGTTCTTGGGTTTAGGGTTTAGGGTTTAGGGTTTAGGGTTTAGGGTTTAGGGTTTAGGGTTTAGGGGCGCGTTGAGTTCTTGAGGGGAGGGTAGGGTGTGGGTAGCTGCTGGCTGGGGGTCGCGGGGAGGGGGGGCCGGGGCGGGGGGGGGGGGTGGGGCAGAGGGAGGGGGGTTGGGCAGAGGTGTTGGGGATAGATGCTCCTGGAGACCCGCTTGCATCAAGCCGCCTGATTCAACTTGCCTCCGAGCCCGAACTACTAAAGGCCAAAGTAGCCCCAACCCCTACACCCTAAAACCCTCAACCCTCAACCCTAAACCCCTAAATTCCTGGTAAGCCCTGGAAGCCCGGAAGCCCCGCAGCAATGCAAGCAGCAAGGTCGGCTACTGGGATCCGCTCGGCCTTGCCCGAGATGGCGATGTGGAGGTCGGCTCGGTTTAGGGCTTCGGGCTTGGGGTATTGTATTTACGGTTTGGGGTTTCGGATCGGGTTTGACGCTAGGTCCGAAGTTGATATGCCACAACACAAAAGCTCTCCGGAGCACCAGAAGCCCACCCATTTGCACACCAGGAGCCCACCCATTTGCCGTCGTGCTGAAGCCCCCCCAGACAGCCGAATCCTCAAGCCTTTCGCCCTGGAACACTAGTGCCGCCCGAAGCCTAAACCCCAGACCCCAAGCCCTCAACCCTAAACCCTCGACCCTCAACCCTACCCCCCTAAACCCCCCTAAACCCCCCTAAACCCCCCTAAACCCCCCTAAACCCCCCTAAACCCCCCTAAACCCCCCTAAACCCCCCTAAACCCCCCTATACCCCCCTAGACCCCCCTAGACCCCCCTAGACCCCCCTAGACCCCCCTAGACCCCCCTAGACCCCCCTAAACCCTGAACCCTAAATCCTAAACCCTGTGTCTAGCTCCCAGGCCTTCATGCGCAGGCGCTCCGTGGAGCTGAAGCACGGGCGTATCGCCATGCTCGCCACCATGGGCGACGCGGCCAAACAACAGGTTTAGGGTTTAGGGTTTAGAGCTTAGGGCTTCGGGTTTGGGTTTAGCGTCTTCCTCGAGAGGCCTATCAACCCTAAACAGCCCCTCAGCCCTGAACCCGTAAAGCCTAAACTCCTGAACCGCCTGAACCCTGAGCCCTAAACCCTAAAGCCTAACTAAGACCCTATCAACCGACCCTATCCCCTGCATGCCTGCTTGTAAGGATACATCACCCCAGAGATTGCCGGCAAGTTCCCAGGCGCCAGACCGTGGAGAGTGTCAAATTCAGGTTACGAGTTTGGGATTGAGGGATAGGGTTAGGCGTTAGGCGTGTTTCGGGCTAGATGAAGAGAGTGATGTATAGTACACATACGCATAGCTATAGTTTTGTACTGCATGTGTATGTTTATTCATGAAGGGATCTTGTCGTCACAGCCACAACGACCACACTCTGTGCGGCCTTGATGACTGTAGCCAAGGGGGGTTCTTTGGGCTGGGTGGGGGGGGATCAGTTTTGTGCTTTTGGGGTGATCTACTCTCGATATAGGCTTGGTCACAGCCAAAATCTGTAGACTCAAAACTCAGGACTGCTGCTCTTGTTCCAAACATCCACGAAGTAGGTGCTTGCCCCTGTCCAATTCAACGCACGACCCTGGCGATCTCTCTCTCTCTCCTCCTCGTAGCCCTCTGCCCTACGTCCCCAGAAGATCCCAGAAGCCCGGCCCCGTTGAAAGCAAACAAAAGACAAAGGCGCAGAAACTTCAATGGGGGTTTCCGAAATTGGGGGAACTCCTAAGATAGACCCCCCAAATAGTAGGATTCCCTGATAAGAAGGATCCCAAGAAGGTACCCCTAATTTCGGAAACCCCCTTAAACCCTAAACCCTAAACCCTAAACATTAACCCTAAACCCTAAACCCTACAAAATCCGACAAAATTCAGCAGAAAGGAACGAGTGCTTCTCCGGAGGCTTCCTCTCGCCCTCGGCCGGCTTGAAGTTCGCCGACGTCCCAAACGGCCTGGCAGCCCTTTCCAAGGTTCCCGCAGGCTGGTGGACTAAACCCTAACACCTAAACCCTAAACCCAACCCTAAACCCCAAATCCTAAACCCAATCCTAAACCCCAAACCCTAAACCCAATCCTAAACCCTAAACCCCAAACCCCAAACCCCAAACCCTAAACCCTAAACCCAAAGGGCGGCCCCAAAAAAGGGGAAGCACATTCAGAGAGCTGCCCTGGTGCTCTTGAGCGTGGCTTGGTTCAGGCTTCGGGCTGGAGAGGTTGCCAGAAAAAAACCGCGGGACTGCCCCTAGAGTGCCCTGCAAGCGACAAGCGCACGCAGGGTTTAGGGTTTAGGGTTTAGGGTTTAGGGTTTAGGGTTTAGGGTTTAGGGTTTAGGATTTAGGATTTAGGGTTTAGGGTATAATTCAGGGCACCACAAAAGGCTGGGCTCCAGGGCCCTCGAACCGTTGTTTTTCTTGGGTTTGCGACCTCATCCAGATCCTCAAGGCACCCTCAGCCCCCCTCATCAAGAAGCCCCCCTCCCCCCACCCCCTCCCCCGTCCACCCAGAACCCTAAAAATGCCTGAAAAGCTCAAGCTCACCCCAAACCCCCCCCTCTCCCCCCAAGCAGTGGGCCCCGCGAGGTGGCTGGACCCAGATCCTCCTCTACATGTCTTGGTGCGAGGCGCACTTTGAAACCTAAACCCTAAAACCCTAAACCCTAAACCCTAAACCCTAAACCCTAAACCCTAAACCCTAAACCCTAAACCCTAAACCCTAAACCCTAAAAAGCCCTAGTGCTGGGAGCCCATGGCGTGTCGGGCTCGGGGATTCGGGGTGGGGTTTGAGATATTCTGGGGAGAATCCAGGGATGAGGGTTTAGGGTTTAGGGCTTAGGGCTTCGGGTTTAGGGTTTAGGGCTTAGGGCTTAGGGCTTAGGGTTTAGGGGGAAGTCCGCGGGCTTCGGGCCTTTCGGGGGCTCGTTTGGGTGGTTTGGTTGGGTGGCTGGGCCGAGGCCGAATTTTTCTGGACTTGGCCAGGTGTAGCTACCTTGCAACTCCACCGGTTTCGAATGCTGAGCTCATGAGTCCTGGCTCCAACCAGCAACTTACCCAGACAACAAGGGCCTACGCCCTTAAACCCGAACCTGTTGCAGAGTGATGCAGAAGAGCTGCGTGAAACAAATCGCCGCCCAAGAGCTCCAAAGCCAAGAGGCCCCATTCCTCTCCCGCAAGAAACGGGAACCCGGGTTTCATCCTTCTCCCTCAGGTTACCTCGTCAAGCTTTTGAGTTAAAAGAAGGAGGCCCTCTCGACTACAAGAGCTGCCGGGAAACCCTAGAAATCAATTAGCACCTCATGTAAATCAGGGTTCGGAGTGTAAAGAGGGGTCGACCCTGAAGCGGTTCAGGGTTGAACCTTTAACCACCGAAGCCGGTCAAAAACCCTAAACCTTCAGTCCTACAAGCACCAAAGCCTGACAACCGTAAACCCTCAACCCTCAACACTCCCTCAACCCTAAACCCTAAACCCTAAACTCTAAACCCTACACCTTAAGCCGCAACCCGTTCTTTCCGTAGGTGAGCCGCGGGGCGGGGTCGGACATCGCCAGCGGACGCCCGGGTGCCTTGGCCAAAGGACACCATGAGCCTTACCTTGACGACCCTACGCACGGTTTAGGGTTTAGGGTTTAGGGTTTTGGGAGTTTGCGAAAATAAGGGGCCCCTAATATGGCACTCCCCCCCCCCCCCCCCCCCCCAAAGAGTCGGATTATAAGGTACCCCAAATTTCGGGAAACCCCCCCCCACCCCCCCCAAAAAAAACAAACAGGGCTTCGTAATGGCAAGTATGTTTTTGGGGGGCTGCTTAGAAGCGGCGCATCGAAGGCTTCTGGGAACCCTAAACCCTAAACCCTAAACCCTAAACCCTAAACCCTAAACCCTAAACCCTAAACCCTAAACCCTAAACCCTAAACCCTAAACCCTATACGGGGGGAACCGAAGGGGGACGAGAAACCGAACAGTCAACCCCAACAGAAGCCCTTGATTTCCCTGGATCAACCACACAACAAACCCAAACCACAGGGCACTCACCTTTTACTACCAGGCACATGGCCCAGTCTTGAGCCATAAAAATGATTTCCGGGTTTATTAACCCTTTCAACTTCCAACACTAACTCTTTTCTACAATACCAGCAGCAGCTCCGCACTCCCCCTGTCCTAGGATTTCCTAGGACACGTTGGAGGTGCAGATCCTGGGCCAAAAACCACCGTTTAGGCAGCAGCCAGCTGCTTGAAATGCACATTATGGTTTTACGTCTTCCAGGACGCCCCTTCAGCTCATTGGCCGAATCCCTTACCACTGAGGATTTCTTCACCTCGAACTTGAAAAAGTTTACGTTCCAGCGGCCCGTTCCTCACCAAGGAACTCAGCATTCACCACCCAGCCATCCTTGAGGCAATGCTTGCAAAGCGTCTTAGCCCTGGGCTGTGAATATCGCAGAACATCACAATCACTGCTTGCGTGCATACAGTTCCCACCCACTGTTGTATACAGAGTGGCACTCGCAGGAATAACCACCACTTTCTTGATCCACAGCCATTTGTACAGCCGCCGAAAGAGGCACCATGTCAATTCCCAGATTATGATTGCTGCCACCAAATACGCAACAAGGTCTGAATTGTTGATAACCATTTCAATACCTTGAGCCAGAACCATAACCGTAGATGTATTGGCGACCTGGCACACCCCTTCTTCTGAGCAAAAGAAACCAGCAGCTGACACTTCTTCTCCACCTGTTGCCATCCCTTGCAGGGATGCAGCCACCATCATGACCGCCATTGCAAGAGAGGCCCTTTTCAAGTCAGTTCCTTGCACTAACAGTTGGAGACCCCAAAGTGCCTTTTGCTTTGCATAAACCTGTCCACTCATCAATTTTGTCAACAGGTCAGCAATCATATACTCACCACGAAGATGCGCTATCACCATGTAACCACGGTCCACCAGAGACCTGACACCAGCTGCTCGAATTCTCAGGTGTCTTGTTCTCCAGCTACCAGCAGGATATTGAATGATTGAACACGTCGAAACCGAATCTGTATACAGCACCTTTTGCAGCGATTCTTCACCTGTTCCAACCAAAGCGGCAATTATAGGGGTACACGACTGGATCATCGTTGCTCCCTCTATAGACGCATGCAATTCAGCTTCAGCAGTGCTCAAAGCCACCGTTGATTGTCTCTGCGTTGCCCACATCACTGGACAATCACCCCAAACCACCACCGCTCCTGAGTGGCTCTTTTCGTTTTCACCTGCTGCAAAGCTAGCATCCGCGTAAGACTCCACCACCTTGACGCCTCGCCCATAACGCAACACCTCATTCCTTTCTTTTTCGCATGTTGCGATTGCACCAAACGTCAGGCCTAACGTTGGAGTTGCAGCAAGGTATCGAAATACCTCCTCAGCCTTTTTAACCACAAATCGCGGCCTTCGGGATGTCCACAAAGACAACTGGCTTGTGCAGAAAGCCAAATCAGGTCGAGTTTTGATTGCCGCCCAGAGGAACTCCCCTACGGCACCTTGAGCCGCTCGCAAGGAGGGAATATCCACCTCCTCTTCTTCACCTGGAGTTTCTTTCACCATTGGCAGGTTACTACCTTTTCCAGTTTCATCAATCTGATACCCTCTTCGGTTCAGCAAATCTCTCACGAAGTCCTCCTGGTTGAGAAGGAAGCTGCCATTTCGGTACCAGATTTGGACACCCAAAAACTTCAGGAATCCATCACCACAGCCTGGACCACAGAACTCGGGTTCAGAAGTTTTCCACTCCTTCCTGATCTGTTCCAAGGCTTCCCGGAGCACTGTCATAGTCCCAGCCATCAAAAAATCATCCACGTAAAGACCCATTGTCCCCACCAACTTGCTTACACCTTCCGGCTTTTCTTGTGCCATAATAAGGAACAGACTTGGGTCTGCGTTGGACCTCTGAAAGCTCATTGCTTGTCCATCTTTTGACACCCAAGACATGCCTTGAAGACGTTGGTCTCGCCACTCCACCCATGCTGCAGGACTTTCGGCCAAACCGTACAAGGCCTTCCTCACAATCCACCGCTCCTCTTTTGTGCAAAGACCCAATTTCACCGCCGCCCTTGGGGGCTGCACCACCACCAAACGCCCTTCTCTTTGCGCCCTATTCATCGGCGCCGTCAGAAAAGCTTTGGAGATGTCTAAGCCAGCGATGATCCACACCATATGTGCTGCGTGCCTCACTTGGCACCTAAATGTAGTTGAATCTAAACCTGGAGCGTACAGCGAGTGACGACTGAGGGACCTTGGCCCTTCGTATTCTGTAGCTGCCGTTGACGAAATAAAGTTCCCACATGCACAGATACGGGCACGCCTCCTCCCTGTCCCTTGTTTTCGGGTAAACACCACCAGACTGGGAACGTACTCAATCACCGGTGCATTAGGCTCTTCCGCCAATTTGTCCAGCTTTTCTTGAGTTGTTGGTTCCACCACTTCCAACTCTTTAACCAAAGACTTCACCTCGTCCGACAATGATTCCCTCCACTTCTCCAGCTCTTGCATGGCTTCTTGTGTAGGGATTGTTTTTGTTTGCAGGAACTCGACCTCCTCCGCTGCCTCCAGCGCAGTATTCTCTTGTACCACTTGCTGAACTTGAGCTGCTTTGACCAAAAACTTCGAGAGCTGTTCCTCAGCCCTTTTTGCTTTAACCAGCCATTCTCTGGTCTCCGATCCTTTTTCATCATTCGACTCATTGGCCGATCCATGGAACTCGTCCAAAATGCAACATTCCTGTTCAGCAATTAGGCGTCGAATACTCAAATGCTCCTCTAGAGCCCATTGATGCGCTTCAAACACAGCGTAGTCGACTTCCTCTGCAAGGTCGTCCAGCGAGGTTTCTCTCAGCGTCATTTTTAACCATTTCCTTTTTTCACCTTCTTCAGCTTGTGGTTCCGGAAGAGGAAACTTGCATTGGAGTAGATAGCACCTATCCTTGTAGCTCAATCGCTCCATAAAAACAGGTGTGTACCCTGTCAAGGATACTCTGTTCCCTTTCCAAGGCATAGGACCATGCAGTTTTCTCGGAAAGAACGACATGAAGTTCCAGTGGATATCCACCAATTTTCCAGGTAAGACTTTCTTCCCATAGGATTGCTCCACCACTTCAGCTCCTTCCTCCAAAACCTTTTCATCCTCAACCCACAGCTGACCCTCTTTATAGTCACCAAAGCCACACACATAATTGCAGCAATGCTTTTCATTGTGACTATCCCTATGCAATGATACCGGAGCATTGCACGAGATCTGAAGAGCAGAAAATTTGGCTTCAGGATTGTGGTGCTTCACAAATGATGTCAAATAACGACATAGCCATGGCCTTCGATGGGTCTCCTTTGTAATACCACACACTCCGCCATGAGTATAGTGGCCCAACACCAGAGCTCGCGTACTTGTGCACCAATTGTTGATACCACCTCTCCGATTCACCCTCTTTGGGTATACAATCCCTTCCAAAAGCTCCTCACAGTCCACGTAATCATACATAGACCTTTCATACATTGACTTGGCTTTTTGTTCTTCTTTTTCCAACTGTGTTCCATCCTCGGCAGTCTCACTTTTGCAGACCAAATAAGCATTTTCATGAGGAGAACAGCATGTCGGCCAATACTCATCACCAGGAACATTGTCCTCAACATCTGCATTTTCTTCCAGCTCCCCCAAACCCTGCATGTCATCCTCGAAAATTTCTAAGGGCGGACTCTCCCCCCGCTTGCGAAGCAAGCGCAAAGAGCCCACATGACCACGCAGTGAAGAGGCCGGGCTTTTTTCTTTTAACCGACGGTGAGCCGGAGGATCGCGAGGTGGAGGTAAAGGAGGACCTGCCTCATCAGCGAACCGAAGCGCTGGGTTTTCCCCTTGAGACGATGCTCCGGAGGAGAAGGCTCCTGTTCTTCTACCACCCCTTCCAGCTCCAATGCAGGTGGTTCCCTTATATTGGAAAAAATCGTAGTGCAGGGAAACAACACCAGTTCATCCGGATCTTTGGCAGTCCCTTGAGCTTCCACCCAATAACCACCAGGTAGGTCATCGCATGGACCCAAAAGAAGCGCGGGCTGCGTACGATCGACCCATTGCCGACCTTTCTTTGTTCCATCCGGACCCAGCAACTCCCACGGACGACGTTTGACTTGAATCTGAGCACCAAAGGGAAGCAATGCTTTCGGTTTCAAACCCAACTCCCTTTCAGCTTTCTGCCACCGTAACATTGACCAATGGCGAGCAGCCAGTGCCCAGTACGCCGGCCCGAGTCGCGCCTCCTTTAAGAGCGACCTCACACCACGTTTGAATAAACCCACACATGCTTCAGCGCGCCCATTCGTTTGCGGGACTCCAGGATCACCAGTGGTCCTGTATATCAGACGAGTTTCACAAAAGGACCGGAAGCGTGCATTGACAAACTCCCCCGCTCGATCTGAGTGGATTCTCAACACCGGATACCCATGTCTCTGCAAGCGCACCATCATTCTTTGAACCGCCGACAAAACAGTTGTTTGCTGTTTATCCACAATCGGCTCCACCATAACGAAGTTGATCATACGGACAGGTTGGGTCAAATGGTCCTTCAGTTCCTTCCAGGATTTTTCAGAAGCTTGGATTTTCAACACCTCTGCCTCCAGAACTGGTGCAGGTTCCACCGGTGCAGAGTCTTCCTCCTCGAAGTTCGCGACGGCATCGCCTAACCATTCTCCAACACCAGCACCTTCATCTACCACCTGATCTTCCACCTCATCCGCATCTTCCTCCTTTTCAAGAGGGTGACCCACATTGGGATCCAACATTGGAAATTGATACACACCAATAACAGCGTGTCGTGGCTTCTGCTGGTGAGCATCCTTTGAACACTTGTATGGACCTGCTAAGTCCAGTGATAAAGTGTAAGCATCCCCATGTTTCCGCCTCAAATGGCGACGCTCTTTTCCAGCGGCAGACACACAAATTTGACAATCACGTCTGAAAGGAATATGCCCCCTTAGGCAATGGTCACGGAAAGCTCGCTCCTCCGTTGTCAGCCTCCGTAACGTCCCTTCTCGTTCTTCCTTTTTTAACACCATAGCTTCCCGTTCAGCATCGCTCTCATGCAACCATTGTGCCAACCTGTGACGTATTCTTTTAACCAATCCAAACGCCCATCGCGCCCATATGGAGGACTGTCCAATACGTTCTTCCAGGGTAGAAGCGAATGTTGCCGACCACGGAACAACCACGCGAACCTGTTCCAACGATTCCCACAGTTCCATATCAGACACCAGGAAAGTCGTAGGTTTCACCAGAGCATGACCCAATGCTCCTTGATCAAAATGTGCAGCGTACATTCCATAACGCTCACAAAAGCTTTTAACCTCTGGCCAACTCCAGAAGGTAGGACTTGAGAGCCCTTCCTGAGAACCATCCACCAGATCCTCAGCACTCAAGACCGTTTTGCCGTTCTGAGAGAAATCTTTCCCTATGAGTTCAGGGTCCCCAGGGCTTTCCATGCCAAAGAAGACAGAACTTCCATTGATGACTTCAGCAGTTCCACACCGTCGGCGTAATACAGGTGGACCACCGTCTTCACCTCTCAACCTTGACACTGTCCTGCACGGAGGTCCTCCAACCACAGCAACCACCTTTCCTTCAGCCGCCAGATGCAGAAGATACTTCCAGACGCTCGAATTATGTAGGTCACCGCCTTTCTTCAAATCCAGCTCCAGTACCTCCACATCCCGACTGGGAAAATGCCATTTTTGTTTTCCAGAAAATAGGTGTACCACCGCCCTTTTTGCTCGTGCCAGCCGTCTCCTTTTATGACGGTTGAAAGGCAACGCCGCAATATCTCCACGTGGCAACAGCTCCATCAGCATATTTTCTGGTATATCTCCATAATACCACCGAAGAAACCGCCAGCATGCCTGGACGAACTCCTCCTCATTCGCTGACGCTGTCCGCGCTGCGCTTTGCAACGACGCTTTTACAGCCACCTCGTTGTCCGTATTCGGACACCCTTGAACCATACGTGCCACCTGCAATGCTTGCTTTGGTGAACACCAATCCATTTCATCAATGATCTGAAGCGCCACCTCCTTTTCCAAACAAGGGCACCCATTCAGATCACGAACGCGAAGTTCTCCCAGAACAGGATGTGAGGCTGTGCACTTGCCACCACGCCACTGAACTCTGAGACCAACCAAGGCGCTCGCTTTGCCAATTGGCACTAGTGGATCTACCATTTCAGGAGTTACCAGGGTCCCACCTGGGGTAATACACATCTCCCGAGATCCAACAGCTAAAGACACCAACACCTTTTGCTGCGGAAGCTGTTCTCCAGGACGAAGTGATCTGAGAGGATGCGATGCTCCCGAGTCCAACATGCCCATTCCCGAACACTCATTGGTGTCAGAAACCCTGGCCACATGTAGAACGCATACTCCTCGGCCTTCTCCCTGCTTCGGCAACAACGTGGCATCAGACGAACCGACTCCACAGTCCGCCCTTCCATTCCTCCATTGAGAATGGGACAACGACGCACGCTGCCTTTCAGCATGCAAAACCATTTTCTCAGCTGTTTTGTAACCCATAACCAAACAGCCATGTTCAAACCATAAGAGTTGGTCCAGCGAAGATTTTGCACTCACGTGACACATCCCATTGATCACGGTGAGGTTCGCCCCAAACTCCAAGATCAACCAGAGAGGGATAATCAGGGGCCCATTGTCTTCCCTAATCAACGTCCCTTTCTCTGTAATCCTCATTGTCACACCACCAAGCGCGCTTTGCACCATAACAGTAGTGTCGGGTAAACATTCCCATGGAAAAAGCGTCCGCGCAAGATGCGTAGCAGCTGTATCCACCAACGCCACTCTCCCTTCCTGCTGAAATAATCCAGAGTCACATAACATTCGAACACTGGGATCTCCGCTTGATGCTGACTGCGCTGATGACAGCTTCATAGATTTCAGCACTTCTAACGCTTCAGCAAGAACCTGATTGGTTGTTGATGGTGATGAGGGACTTGCAGAACCTTTATCCAATCCCGCATTAGCCATCTCATCTCCCACTTCAGCCACTTCTGCCTTTTTGGCATTTCCCCATTTTGCACCTTTGCCGCCCTTTCCCCCTTTGGGAGAATTCCCTTTAGATCTATTCCTTTCAGGATTTAAGTCCGCATTGGAACTTACACCATCTTTGTATGGACACTGCGGCTGTAAATGGCCAATGGCCCCACATTCAAAACATCTTCCACGCTCCAGGGAGTCCTTGTCATGGCGAAATTTGCACCGTGATCCGAACTTGCAGCCTGCTTCTGTCTTCCCATATATCCAACAGAAAGGACGTTCACCATCTCCGCTGTACCTTTTTCCTTTCCCTTTGCCTTTGTCACCCTCCTCTGTCTCGTCACCAGTCCCTTTTTGGGCCTTATTTAACCTGGCCCTTTTCTTGGCGTCCGAGTCCTGCTTCACCTCTTGTTCACCAGCACTATGCAATAGCAGTTCAAACTCTGCCTGTAACATTTCAGCTAGTTGTGTCGCAGTTTCAGAGGTCGGCGAGTAGTCCACCCCCAATTTCTCCCGAAAGGATGCCACGCTGAAATGCACCGTAGGGTGTTTTGCCAGCAACGCGGATGATAAAGCATCCAATCCCTTGATAAGCAAGGTAGCATCCGGCTCGGATGCTCGCAGCTCCCTTAACCGGGAACGCCATTGCGCCCATTGTCGCACTCCCTTAATAGCCTCCGAGATCGAGGTTGCTGAGGATGGTTGCACCAAGAAGTTTAACATCGTGCTGCGCTCGTTTGCTCCACCTGGTTGGTAAACTGTCAGCAACTTGTAAAATATCATCACCGACCCCAACATTCGAGTGGAAACGATCTCGGTCTTCAATCTCTCCGGAATCGCTTGTAGCAGCAAAGACACCGCTCTCTGCTCCAACAAAACATGCACAGTTCGAACCCCTTTAGCCCTTCCAGCTCAGCCTTGATGCCCAACCTTTCCAGCGGAGAAACACTCAACCATTTGGCGTACGCCTCATACGCCTTTGTATAGACGGATTGCCACCACACTCTTCCTGTATCTGTCAGCGAAGACAACATTGGTTCGATCATTGCGATCCAATCACCTAGTGCCGTCGGATTGCTTGGTGTGTAGTCTGCCAAAGTAGGAAGGCTCATCACATGCTTCCCAAGAGCCTCCGGACGTTCAGTTCCAGAACTATCACCAATGTTTGGCATCCCACGTGGCACCACAGCTCCAGGAGGTAAGCTGACCTTTCCACCAGGCCCTTGCGGCAATCCATGTCCCATTCCGGGCGCAAACGCTGTAAGCGGAACCTTCTCTAATTCCAACTTCCCAGCAATCATTTTCCACCGATATGGAACATCATCCACCATTGTATATCCACCCGATCCTGTTGAGTTCTCTTGCATTGAAGTTTCCCGAGCTGAGACAAAACCGGGCTGATTTCCCAACAGTGCGGCAGAACCATCAACGCCTGACGGCAAGGAAGTAATCGGAACATGTGTTAAACCAGGTGGTCCACTTGCATATCCACCACTTGCAGAACCTCCCATGGGGTAATTCAATGGAGGCAATCTGGAGGGTTTCTTCCCTTCAGTTACGTGCATCATTGGCACTTCTTTCTCATCCTCCACGTGAACATCCCCTTTCCTGGGCTCAGGCAAGGGTTGAAGGTCACAACCCTTTGGAAGGTCGTAGCCCTCAATCGGCAGCCATGTCCCATCAGGCAACACAGTCCAGAAACCACCCATACCATCAGTGTAGAAAACTTGTCCTGGCGGGTACTGCTTCTCTGGAGTCATTCCCAAAGGATATGCAGCATTTGCGTCCACCACTCCAGTGCTCCGTGCTCTCGAAGCTGACCCAGATGCAGCAGAGGTATAGCTTTTCTCCTCCACCCGATGCAATCTGTTCCCCAGCTCCTTTGTTTGCACAAGCAACTCTTTCAGCGCACGCTTTACCACCGCCATATCTTCACCTTGTTCTTCACCACTCAGATCAGGAATAAGCTCTTCCTCGCCTTGTGTCTCACCAATATTCCCTCTTTCCATCTGGCCCATCAAACCTGAAGATGGCCTCTCAGCTGGAACAGGTTCCCGATCCCGAAGTTCTGGCAACGACGGTGGCCTTCTTGTTTCTTCACCACTCCTATCCCCTCCGCTCGCAGGGAGACTTGCTGGCCTTGATTGCCTCAGTCTCATTTCTTCATGAGCCCGCTCGCTCCAGAAAGGATTCGCTGCTGGAACCGGAACCACTTCGTTTTCCACCTGAGACGTTGGTTGTATCATTGCAACCTCCCTACCATCTGTCAGCGCTTGTACCATTTGTTGCCGTTCTTCACCCCCATCACCACGATTTTCTTCGGCTTCATTGGCCGCGGATGACAGTCCAGGTTCCGACCGACGCCGCAACATGTCCATTGCGCCAAACAAGTGTAGAATCTTACCTACACCGCAGGAAGCCTAATTTGGGCTCATAACCTACGGGGGGAACCGAAGGGGGACGAGAAACCGAACAGTCAACCCCAACAGAAGCCCTTGATTTCCCTGGATCAACCACACAACAAACCCAAACCACAGGGCACTCACCTTTTACTACCAGGCACATGGCCCAGTCTTGAGCCATAAAAGATTTCCGGGTTTATTAACCCTTTCAACTTCCAACACTAACTCTTTTCTACAATACCAGCAGCAGCTCCGCACCCTAAACCCTAAACCCTAAACCCTGAAGTTGCGGCGTGAGGTGACTTCGGCTGGTACGTCCTCACCTCGGCGGACCCGGATGCAAAGCAGAAGAAGCTGAGCGCAGCAGCTTGGGCTCGGTTTGGGGTTTAGGGTTTAGGGTTTAGGGTTTAGGGTTTAGGGTTTAGGATTTAGGATTTAGGACGCGGCCCCAATTTTTTGGTATCCCGCGCTGTCAGGAACATTCGAGGCCCCAAACGGACCTTCCTCCACATCTTGAGGGCTGTTTTGGGTCAGTGAGCTCCCGAACATCAAGAAAGCATCTGATGCACACATGAGGCACTCAAAGCTCGATCAGCTGAACACATCCATACCCTTTTTTGGGTTTAAGGGTTTCGGGTCTTTGGCTCGGGGATTTGCATTGGCCTATGCACTCCTAGAGTGGTTTGGTTTAGGGTTTAGGGTTTGGGGTTTGGGGTTTAGGGTTTAGGGTTTAGGCGCATGGCTGAAGTCTGAAAGGAGCTGGCCAACGGTCGCCTGGCCATGATGGCCATCATCGGCATCTTGCCTCACACAGCTTTGGGCGTTGCACCGTGCTCTTGAAACCTTACCCATTCAGGGCCCTACATGTCTACTATTTGCTTAAGAACCCCAAAAGAATAAGACAAAACAATACCCCCTATATTCCCCTTAACAAGGAAGAATGCTTTTATTTTTTCGGGGTTCTTAAGCAATTAGTAGATCTAAGGCTCCGTATGACACCTATATGAGCCACCCAGCAGGGGCCTTTAATCCACAGGATTGCACCTGCACAACTGGGTGGCCAAAGATTGACCAGACGACGCCCCAGGTATGTTCTACCAGGACGGCCTCACAGGCGGAACAGCCGAGCTTGGAACAGCGATTGGTCTTCGGGGTCTTCAGTCATGGGGGTGTTGCTTGTTGGGGGCGCCTCTGAAAGGGCCGTGTAGCTTAGTTAGACGAAGTCTATAGGGGACACAAAGAGCTTGAGAGGTGTGGGAAAGCTCCTGTTTGTGCTTTTCGACTCGGTATCGTAGTTAGGTTGGGCGGTATGTGGGTAGTTTGCGTATGGTGTGATCTTCCGGATCCTGTTTGTGTTTTTCACGTCAGGGCGTGTGTGCTTCGGTTTCCTCTCTGCATAAGGGCCCCCCAAAGCTCCACGACTTGAGGGACGAGTAGACCGGTTCGTATACAGGCTTTAGGTGTGGCATTGAGAAAGGTCTCAAAGCGCCTTGATGTGGTGGAGGGGAGAGCACCCCAAAGCCACGCAAAAGCACCTTGTGCAGGCTCCGCCTGGGGTGACTGGCCACTGGGGCTGCTGAATCGGCTGAGGGCTTTCACGGGGGTTCAGAGTTTAGGGTGGCCTGAAGCCCCAAAGAAGAAGGGCCGCAAGCTTCAATCAGAACCTGGGGGATGATTCGGAAGCCGCTTTGTGGTCAAGATGTTCCGAGTGCAGCCTAAGAGGGCTTTTTTGCCTCTATGGAGATTGTTCGGCACGGGGTCTCATTCGGTAAATGAGCTCCAGTCGGGATGAGGTTCAGGGTTTAGGGCTTATTAGGGGGTTTGATGCAGAGTTGTCGGTGTGATGTGCTTAGCCTTAACATGTTTGACGTTTCCGAGCAGCCGCTTCAACGGCACTTCAACGATACAAATCCCACAGGATTGGGTAGATAGGCGGCCCAATGCATGGGATAGTCAGACTTTGCTTCGCCATACGACAGCCAATGGCTGACTCGGGCGGTACAGAACTGGAGCAACCTTCAACCCTAAACCCTATTATCCCTATCAACCCTAAACCCTAAACAATATGCCACAATTCAGGTCCCTGTACACGGAGTCGCCCCTCCGTGCCTTCGAGGAGGAGACGGGCGTGCAGCCCCCGGCGACCTGGCTTGGGTCAGTGTTTGATAGCATTTGGGGAGGGGGGGGGGGACGCTTGCCATGCTTCGGGTTTAGAGTTCAGGGTTCAGGGTTTCGGGTTTAGGGCACTTGAGGTTGACGGTTGATATAAGCTGGCCAGGCGCTGAAAGGCCTTGCCCGAAGAGCTCCTAAAAGTGGCGCATTCCTGCCGATGGCACATCCAAAGTTGTTGTGCTCAGGTAGTTAGTGAACCTAGCGAACTTCTCGATGGTCTCTTCCCCAAAGCCCTAAACCCTAAACCGTAATCCCCAAGCCCCAAACCCTAAACCCCAAGCCCCGTGTGAAGGTCGGCTTCTGGGATCCCCTTGGCCTGTCCTCCAGCGGCAACCTGTCCGACTTCAGCCGCCGCCGCGAGGTCGAGCTCAAGCAGCTTGGTCCGAACCCAGGGTTCAGGCTTTGTGGGTTTGCTGTGATTTTTGTTTGAAGAGACAAATTTCCGGGGGAATTGTAACGTGCAAAAGGGAGCACATCATCTTCCAACGGCTTGTGGCAACTTGTGTGTGTGTGTGTGTGTGTGTGTTTTATGTTGAGGGCTGGCTCTTCGTGTGCCCGCCTCACTTCCCTGAACCCTAGCTGAATAACACCCCCAAAACACATGGTTTGTGTAGACTCTTATATTTTGCCCCTTAGGTAAAGCCGTTCCTTCAGGTACCGCAGTCCAGCCATGCACCCAGCCCTAGAAGAACCCCTCAATGTGTCCCTTGATTGCCAGGCATGGACGCGTGGCGATGTTCGCGACCATGGGATACATCCTCCCTGAAGCTTGGCTAAACTCTAAATCTTTGGACTAGGGCAAAAGGGAACCAGTGGGCACACGTAGGCATCCGGTGTCCTGCTTTGAACTTTGCGGGCGCTTTTTGTTGGATCGCCATGGAAGAAGACACGACTTTTGGAATGGCTTGCACGTTCCCTCGAAACCCTAAACGGAGGTCAAGAGACGGGATGTGGGGTTTTCTGGGTCTGGGCTTGGGTCAGCCTAAAGTTTCGCAGGGGATAGGGTTTTAGGGTTTTCGGGTGTAGGGTTTAGGGATACCGGAGATCCCGAAAGGAGTACTGGCGATTCCCGGGCTACCTGTCCAAGTATTTGGACATCAAGCCCCTTGGCACAGGGAACTTTCACAGAGCCATTCCCCCCCCACGCCCCCCCCCCCAAAAAAAAACAAGCAAAAACAAAACAGCACCCATGAACCATAGAAACCCTAGACCTCTCGTCTCCCAGCGCCTTAGCGTTCCACCTGGGTTCTGTTTTTTTGTCCTTGAGCAAGCATCCCCACATGCTACATGCCGTCAGGCTCCAGGACTGCAACGGATTTTTCCAAGGTTTGAGCAGTTCTGGGCCTAATGCAGGAGCGTGAAAATTAGAATAGGGTCTTGGGGGGTTATAAGAGTATAATGAGAAAGGGACCAGAACGGAATATCGTTAGTAACCCTGAACCCGAAGCCAGCGTGTGCTTCGACGCTGCTTGGAGGTTTGCGGACGTGCCCAATGGCCTCGCCGCCTTCAGCAAGGTGCTCCCTAAACCCTAAACCATAGACCCTAAACCCTAAACCCTAAACCCTAATCCCTAATCCCTAATCCCTAAAGCCTAAAGCCTAAACCCTAAACCCTAAACCCTAAACCCTAAACCCTAAACCCTAAACCCTAAACCCTAAACCCTAAACCCTAAACCCTAAACCCTAAACCCTAAACCCTAAACCCTAAACCCTAAACCCTAAACCCTAAACCCTAACACTAAACCCTAAACCCTAAACCCTAAACCCTAAACCCTAAACCCTAAACCCTAAACCCTAAACCCTGATTCTCCCAAGAGAAGATTTGGCTTTGAAGGTTGGAATGGGAATCAGATCCTGTGGATGGGACAGTTTTCTCTTGCAAAAGTCTGAAAATCAAGAGGGGACTTTTGGCTTTGCTTCGGTTTTAGGAGGGGGCCCCCTGGTATATACACCCAGAGTATCATAGCCTTCGTTGTCAGAGCCTCCAAGACAAGGAGCGCCCCCAAAACAAGCACATCCTCCCATTATAGGGTCCTTACAAAAGAAGTCCATTGGGAAGGGAAGGTGCCTCGGAACCTGAGGGAAGCGTAGGGGAGCTTCATGGGTTTAGGGTTTGGGGTTACATACTCCCTCCCTTAAGGACCCAAAAATCCCTATTGTCGGAAGGCCCCCCGCCGTTGCGTGCGCAGGTCCCAACCTTCGGCTGGCTTCAGATTGTCGGCTTCGCAGGCATCGTCGAGGTTAACGTCTACAACGAGCAGGCCTGGCAGGGTTTAGGTTTTAGGGCTTTCGGTTTAGGGTTTAGGGTTTAGGGTTAAGGGTTAAGGGTTTAGGGTAGAGGGTTTAGGGTTTAGGGTTTAGGGTTTAGGGCGGATGTGCCAGGGTTTGGGGGGTTGACAGGGCTTGCAGGGGGGTGTTTAGACTGTATGCGCGCTTTGTCTGCGTGTCCTTCTCTGAGTCCCTTCTTTGGGGCTCTTTCCGCTTGAGGTGGCTCCTTGCCTTCAAATAACCGAAGTAGTATGCCATGCCCCTGATCTTGAGACGAGGCCTAAACCCTGAACACCTCAGACACCAAAGGCACAACCCCAAAAGCCCTTCCATCCCAAACGCGAGAACTCCGCACGTTCAAAAACCTGGAGGGTGTCATGTGCTCCGCTGCCAGGCAACAAAGGGGAATATTTGGAGATGTATGGGGGAGTCGGGATTCAGGATAACTTTGGAAAGTTGAAAGTTGGGCGCTCAAAACCCTCCCGGAGCTGAACTCAGTCCCACCGCCCCTCCCCACAAACCCCATATCAACTCCCCAAAACCCTAAATCCACGGTCGGAACCACGGGCCCTTAGTATGGCCCCTTACCCTTGTTTATAGGGATCCGAAGTACGGGCCCTTCTTACGTTCAGTGCATATAAGGGTGGTATAACAACGGGACCCTAATCAAGGGTCCATAGACTAAAACCCCATGCTTGTCACCGTAGACTCAACCCCAAACTCCCTAAACCCTCAGCCCTAAGCCCTAAACTCCCCTGCCCTTGTAGATCGACAACGAGCCGGGCAACTACGGTGCAGGCTTTCTTGGTCTCAGGTGGGCTCACCCACCTCACGAAGAGATTGCCCCCCATACAGTGGGTTTAAGGGTCAGGGTTTAGGGTTTTGCGTTTAGGGTTTTAGGGTACAGGGTTTAGTCGTTTTAGGGTTTAGGGTTTAGAGTATAGGGTTGAGCGTTTAGGGTTTTTCAGCACGGCCACATGCGGCTGCAGTGTTGGGAGGATCGGGGGAGGTTGAGGGTGTGAGGTCGCGGGGGAAGTTCATAGGTCATCGGTTGCTTGAGGACTGCTGAGGTTTTGGGGCCTGAGTTCTTTGGCGGTTCAGGGTTTAGGGTTTAGGGTTTAGGATTTAATTGGCCCTTTTCAGGGCTACATGCAGGGCTTCCAGGGGTAAGCGGTTAGCAGATCGACCACGCGCCGTTGAAGCTGTTTTGGTTGCGGTCCGTCACGACGACAGCGGTGAACGCACCCTGAATGGAAGACGAAGATGACAGTTCCACTTTTGAGCTCGGCTCCCTAAACCCTAAGCCCTAAACCCTAAACCCTAAACCCTAAACCCTCAACCCTAAACCCTAAACCCCAAACCCTACTTCAGACATTCAGCTTTGCTGCGGTTGTCAGAGATTCCTCCGCCCAAAGCCCGAAACCCGGCACAGGTCCATCGGCGTCATGAGCACTGGCATCGCAGACCCTGACGCCCCTTGTCAGCTCCGGGCTCTAAGTCTCCATCAGTGTTGGGGATCCTTTTTGCTTTTTGGGTTATGGGCTTTCTTATATATGAACAAAAAGGATCCTTTTTTCTTTCTAGGGGAACAGGATTAAGCAAGTTAGTGACACTCCTAAGGGTTTTTTGTAGGGTTTAGTAGCACAGCCTTGGGATGTTTCCCCCTATACTAACAGTCCTTAATCGGGATTTATGGTAGGGGTACTATAGTCCCTATGAAGGAGCTGTTAGTATTAAGGGGGAACATCCCAAGCGCGGCCCATGTACTACTTTTTGCTTAAGAACCCGAAAAGGCTAAAAAAATCAGCATCCCTGTATTTCCCTTAGTAAGGAAGAAGGTTTTTGCTTTTTTCGGGGGTTCTTAAGCAATTAGTAGTTTAGCATCGCGTCGCGTCTTCCTTAGGTCCGCAAGAAGAAGCTGAACGCCGAGCTGGCCAACGGCAGGCTGGCCATGATGGCTATCATCGGCGCCTGGGCTGTGTGGCTTAGGGTTTAGGGTTTAGGGTTTAGGGTTTGGGGTTTAGGGTTTAGGGTTTAGGGTTTAGGGTTTAGGGTATCTTCGTAGCCGCGTAGATGACCGTTAGCCGTTTTGGGGGGTTATACACAATCCTACCAGAAGTGTGAGGCGAGCCTCCTTTTTTTTTGGGCGTCAGGGTAGTGAGGAACTAGGCTAGTGGGTCGCAAGAAGTACGTCCTCATGTTTCTTTTCTGGGGCTTCCCCGAAAGTTACTCCTCCGGGGCGCCTAAGAATCAAGCCGTATTTTGTGGGGTCTACGAGGGGCGAGACCGGACCCTTGTGTTGGGAAATGCCCACAGCATGACTTTACAAGAGAGGTACTATCGGGCCTGGCCCGCATAGGCTACATCCCGAGATCAGCTCGAGAATGAGCGTTTCAATGACTTTGGCATGCTTTTGCTTTGGCCGTGTGACATGCACATGCCTGCCCGTCAGCATTTGGAAAGTCGGTTGTCCATTTCGCACCTTTTGCCCTTAACTTGCGCGCTCTCCCTTGAGACATGGCTTCCGTGAAGAACCTGATTGCCGCGGGTCTTCTGGCTGCGCCGTGTGCAGATGCTTTCGTGGCACCGGGAGCTTCGCAGCAGGCCGTCACGACCCTTCGCGGCTCCACGACGGTGAAGTCCGAGTCTGACGGTGGCTTGCAACTTCAGCCCTGAGGCCCAAATTGGTGCCATGGAGCCGCTGGGGTTCTTTGATCCAGCAGGATTCTGCAAGGACGAGGCAAGCTTCAAGGACCTGCGAGCCAAGGAGCTCAAGCACGGACGGCTGTTGGAATCATTGCAGCCAGCTTGTACACAGGCAAATCGGGCATTGAGCAATTCGGACTTTAAGCGTCCAGCCGGAATCCAGCTGGATGAACCTTCCGACATGACCGTAGTCATGGTCCCCAGGGATTTACGTGTTTGACAGTGTTTTGTCGTACCTAAGACGCGACTCCTGAGCTTCGGGCCTCAAGTGCAGGAAGCTTCCTCCTCAGCCGGAGTAGGAGAGCTTTTCATTGACTTTGGGCCCACGCGCCCCTCTTAAACTCCTGAGCTGCAAAGGTATGTTCTTCCAGGATGGCCTCACCGGCTCTGCCTGGGGTGCCCCGCGGCTTCTTTGTTTTTCGGACATGGGGCTGTTCGGAGTTCGGACTTGAAGGAGGCAGACCGGTGATCACAAGGCCCCAATCAGCCTTGCACCTTGAAAGCCCGGAAGCCCCGAAACCCTAAGCCCTAAACCCTAAAGCCTAAACCCTAAACCCTAAACCCTAAACCCTAAACCCTAAACCTTCCCACTTGCAGTTCCGAGCACTTCGACCCCCATTTAAAAATAGCTGAGTACTTACAGACGCAACCCCCTAAAGTCCTACAAGTAGGTTCGAAGTGGGCGCAGGAACTTCCATGCAGGCCTTCAGACCCTAAGCCCTAACCCCTCAACCCTAAACCCTAAACCCTAAACCCTAAACCCCAAACCTAAGCCCCAAACCCCAAACCCCAAACCCCAAACCCCAAACCCCAAACCCCAAACCCCAAACCCCAAACCCCAAACCCCAAACCCGCAAAGCCACCGCGCAAACCCAAACCCGGCGCAAACCCCAAACCATCCCAAACCCAAACGGCCCCAAACCCAACGCTCCAAACGCCCAAACCTTCCCAAACCCCAAACCCCAAACCCCAAACCCCAACCCCAAACCCCAAACCCCAAACCCCAAACCCCAAACCCCAAACCCCAAACCCCAAACCCCACACCCTAAACCCTAAACCCTACACCCCCTAAACCCTAAACCTAAACCTGAACCCTAAGCCCCAGGACTGGTCCCTGTACACGGCTTCCCCTCTTCGAGCCTTTGAGAGCGAGCTGGGCGTGCAGGCTCTGGAGGGTGTTAGGAGGGCGTTCCCGGGGGCTTAGGAGGGTTGAGGTGGTAGGGTGAATGTAGGGTTTAGGGTTTAGGGTTAGGGTTTAGGGTTTAGGGTTTGGGGTTCAGGGTTCAGGGTTTAGGGTTTAGGGTTTAGGCCTCAGGGCTTAGGGTTTGCTAAGGTTTTGACTTCTCAGTGTCGAGGAGCCTCACAAGGAGTCTAGAAACAGTGTGAACCCTTACGCTTGCAAAGCATCACCGCATGAATTGGATGCCTATCTAGCAGAACTCGCCCGAAAGCCTTACTAACCCCTAAATCCTAAACCCTTTTGCTTAAACCCTAGACCCTAAACCCAAAACCCTAAACCCCAAACCACGGCCATGACTTCGTATCATGATTTCCTTGACTAATTTACCAAGCACAGCGAGGAGTAAGCATCAACGAGCTCAAGCTCCGAGCGCTCAGTCCCAGACCTCACACCCTCCCTAAACTCCAAACCCTAAGACCACTAAAACCGCTAAAACCCCTAAAGCCCCTAAAACACTTAAAACCCCTTAAACCCCTAAAACACTTAAAACCCCTTAAACCCCTAAAACCCCTAAAACCCCTAAAGCCCCTAAAACCCCTACAGCCCCTAAAACCCCTAAAACCCCTAAAGCCCCTAAACCCCTAAAACCCCTAAACCCCTAAACCCCAAAACCCCTAAAACCCCTAAAACCCCTACACCCAAAAACCCCTAAACGCAAAACCCCAAGCCACCCCAAAACCCCAAAACCCCAAAACCCCAAAACCCCAAAACCCCAAAACCCCAAAACCCCAAAACCCCAAAACCCCAAAACCCCAAAACTCCAAAACCCCAAAACACCAAAACCCCAAAACCCCCAAACCCCAAAACCCCAAAACCCCCAAACCCCAGAACCCCAAAACCCCAAAAAAACCCAAAACCCCAAAACCCCACCCCCCAAAAACCCAAAACCCCAAACACCCCAAACCCCAAGCCACCCCAAACCCCAAGCCACCCCAAAACCCCAAGCCACCCCAAACCCCCCCCAAAACCCCATCCAAAACCCCAAACCCCAAAACCCCAAACCTCAAACCCCAAAACCCCAAAACCCAAACCCCAAACCCCAAACCCCAATCCTAACCCCTACACCCTAAACCCTAAACCCTAAACCCTAAACCCTAAACCCTAAACCCTAAACCCTAAACCCTAAACCCTAAACCCTAAACCCTAAACCCTAAACCCTAAACCACCCGAAGCTGCAAAGGCGCCTGTGGGCTTCTGGGACCCCCTCGGCCTGTCGGCGGATGGCGACACCGAGGTCTTCAAGCGCCGCCGCGAGGTGGAACTCAAGTCCCTTGGCAGGGGCGGACGCACGGTGGTTTAGGGTTTAGGGTTTACGGTTTGGGGTTTAGGGTTTAGGGTTTAGGGTTTTATGGGGCTTCGAAGCTTTCCTTTCTCCTTGTAAAAGGGGCTGCCGCTGGTCACACCCCACAGCTACCTCTTCGCAAGCATCTTTTGCGCCGCAGGCACGGCAGGATCTGCATGTACGCCACCCTCGGCCGCTTCGCTTGCAGCTTCCCAGGGCTTGGGACCGGGGGGTTCCGGAAAATAGGGCCTCCCTTCTTGGGATGAAAGTCTTTCCGCCAGTGCAGCTGCTCGAACGTAGGCCCGAAATGCCGAGGCTACACCCTCTACCCTAAACCCTAAACCCTAAACCCGAAACCCGAAACCCAGGCTACATCGTGCCGGAGTACTTCCGCTGGCCTGGTGACCTCTCCCCCAAGCTGGGCCTGAAGTGACTTGTCGGCCTTGACGGGTACTTCGCTGAACCCAAAACCTGCACCATGCTAGGACCGGGAGTAGGCCCTGTTTTCCTTTTAGGGTTTAGGTTCCCTTATCATCCCCCTGAAAACCAAAAAGGGCACCCTGTTTATTCCTAGGTTCCTCCTGGGTCTAGTATCTTGTGCTTAAGGTAGAGCTTGGGAGCTTTGGTGTATCACCAGAGGCTGAGCTGCTGTTCTCCCTTCTGTGCTCCTCATGATGGCACCTCAAGAATACAAAACTCTTGGGCACTGTTCCTCCTGCTCGGGTTCTTTGAGAGGCTGCTGCACGATAGACTTGCATGGAGTTCGTAAGGATCTTGAACCCCGCAGCCTGTGTGTTCCCAGGTTCACCGACATCCCCAACGGCCTGGCCGCGCTCACGAAGGCATGGGGGGGGGGGGATGTTCATGGCTTCAAGGTTCGGCGTCTACCCGAATCTCCGGGTTCGAATCATTTTTTGGTTAGCCCTAAACTCGGATGAAGGGTCGCCGAAGAGTGTTAGGTTCCCTGGTAACCCCCATGACACGAGGCTTCCTGTCTTTAACTTGCCGAGAAACCCTCAAACACTCACGCACTCAGGCCCTTTGCATGTACCGTATTCTATAGGGGTCGGAAGAATAACTAAGAACATTCCCTTATGGTCCTTTCATCATCATACTATACTTGAACCGAATGAGTGACTGATAATATTCCCTTGTGGTCCCTTTATCATAGTTGCTCCCCGAGAACCCTGTTCCAATTAGTAAGGCCCCTGTGTTGCGCAGGTCCCTGGCCAGGGCTGGGCTCAGATCGTGGCCTTCCTGGGCTGCTACGAGCTCTTCATCAACAAGCCCGCACCTGGGCTTAGGGTTTAGGGTTTAGGGTTTAGGGTTTAGGGTTTAGGGTAGCCATTAAAAAAGTTGTGGATGAAGCAAGAGCTCCCGTTCCTGCGGGACCTGAGGTGTCTGGAAAGTTGTATGGTGGTGAAAAGAAGCCGTATTCCCAACCCCCAAACCCCAAACCCCAAACCCCAAACCCCAAACCCCAAACCCCAAACCCCAAACCCCAAACCCCAAACCCTAAACCCTAAACCCTAAACCCTAAACCCTTTGCCCTCCCCTCCATTAAGGCGCCCCAAAGCCCTGGTGAGGAGGAGTTGGAGTTCTCGGGGCATTCTTAAAGAAGGGGGGTTGTTGGGGAGGGGGCGGGGGGAAGACAACGCTCCTGGGTTCGGTGGGTCTTTTTGGGGAGAGCCTTTGAGGATCATCCCTGGTCCTCCTCGAATGGTTTTGCACAGGTGCAGATAAACTGCCAGGCTCGGAGCTTCATAAGTTTGCTAAGTGCAGGCTCAAGGGACAGCCACAGTTACACGGCTACCTGGCAAAGCCCTCAGCCAAGATCAACTCTATCCCCTTTGGGGAATTATTTTGTATCTTTGTTTATATAAAACCCAAGAGGATATTAAACGTACCATGTTTATGAAGGTCCTAAGGGGAGTATAGGAGTATGAAGAGTATCGTTTTTATTAAGGTCTTAAGGGGAGTATGGTCAAAGTCTGCGCAGTTTTGTTCACAAGTGCATCGGTGAGGAGAGAGCGAGGCTTGCCAGGGGAAGTTTCAAAGAGGTCGCAGATGATGGCCTTCGAGCCCCCCCCCCCCCCCCCCGGTTCGTTTCTGGGTTTAGGGTTTAGGGTTTAGGGTTTAGGGTTTAGGGTTTAGGGTTCTCCCGGCCACTCGTCCCTCACCAAAGCCCCGAAGCCCGCTCAAACAGTTACTGTTGGCTTAGCTACGGTACGGTACCCTATGTAGTCCCTTCAAGGGGAAAACACAGGGCCCTAATTCCCCCCATTCCCTGCTAACCAACAGTCACCTAAACCCTATACCCTATACCCTAAATCCTAAACCTAAACCCTAAACCCTAAACCCCAAACCCCAAACCCCAAACCCTAAACCCCAAACCCCAAACCCTAAACCGTAAGCCGCTCAAGCAAGGTGGGCGACGAGCCCGGCAACTACGGCAAGGGCAACCTGGGCCTGGGCTTCCTGAAGTCCGTGGCCGACCCTGAGGCGCCCATGGAGAATTCGACTAAGGGTTTAGGGTTTAGGGTTTAGGGTTTAGGGTTTAGGGTTGGTTTAGGGTGTAGGGGTTTAGGGTTTAGGGGTTTGGGGGGGGGTTTTGGGGTTTCGGGGTTTAGAGTTTAGGTCTTAGGGTTCGGGTTTAGGGTAGTAAAGAAAGAGCCAGTCAATCTTGCCTCTTGCCCTGATTTCAACTCAGGCGCGCACCCGCAAACTGTCAGCGGAGTTGGCGAACGGCCGCCTGGCCATGATGGCCATCATGGGTATGCAGCCTGGCACGATAAAGCTGCAGTAAGCGCGAGCCCATTGTGTCAGGACTGTTTTAAGGGGGCGGGATTCAATGGATTTTCCATGAAGAACCACAGCGATTAGCTGGGCCAACTGCATTGCTACAGCTTGAAAAGCGGTGGCACCCAACAAAGAACGAGTCCGTAATCTACTCAGGCTGTTCCAGGACGGGCTCACGGGCTCCGCGTGGGGTGACTGGGCCAACTACACGGACTCTCCTCTCCGCAGCGGTTTGATGAGCCCCGGTTACAACACCCTGCCTGAGTGGGAGAAGCCCAAGACCGGCTTCGAAGGAGTCACCGGTGATCAGGCGCCTCTCGGATTCTGGGATCCCCTCGGGTTCTCCAAGGACCTTGACATCGAGGTCTTCAAGCGTCGTCGTGAGGTCGAGATCAAGCACGGACGTGTGTCCATGTTTGCGACAATGGGGTACATCGTCCCAGAGTACTTCAAGTTCGACGGCTACCTCTCCCCATCCAACAACTTGAAGTTCGCTGATGTCCCCAACGGCCTCAAGGCCATCTCCGTGGTGCCCAAGGAGGGCTGGGCCCAGATCTTTGCGTTCGCAGGATTCTTGGAGATTGTTGCCAACAAGAAGACGTCCGAGCCAGGCAACTACGGCAAGGGCAACCTTGGTCTGGGATACCTGGGCCTTGGCAACTCCGTGCAGGACCCGACCCTGCGCGCGAAAAAGCTCAACGCAGAGTTGGCCAACGGACGCCTGGCGATGATGGCCATCATCGGAATGTTCTTCCAAGATGGACTCACTGGCTCCGCATGGGGTGACTGGGCCAACTACACGGACTCTCCTCTCCGTGCGTTTGAAGGAGACCGGGATGGATGCCAAATGCACACAGTACAGTCCAGGGCACAACCCATAGGCCGTACCACATCACAATCAAGCAATACACCCTAGCTTCACGCATCGTAGCGCCGTCAGGAGAGCTGGGCGTGCAGGCGCCTGTGGGCTTTTGGGATCCCCTCGGCCTTTCCGCCGACGGTGACGTGGACACCTTCAAGCGACGAAGGGCCGTCGAGCTGAAGCACGGACGCATCTGCCCCTCGGCTTGATACCCACGCACCCACGCACCCACACACCCACACACCCACACACCCACACACCCACACACCCACACACCCACACACCCACACACCCACACACCCACACACCCACACACCCACACACCCACACACCCACACACTCAGAACACACACCCACACACCCAGAACACCCACACACTCAGAACACACACCCACACACACAGAGAACAGACACACACACACACACACACAGAACGCACACACACACACACACACAGAGAACAGACACACACACACAGAGAACAGACACACACACACACACACAGAACACACACACACACACAGAACACACACACACACACACAGAACACACACACACACACCCACACAAAGCTCACACACACAGATACACACACACACACACAACACACACACACACCCAACGCACACCCAGAGAACACACACAACAACACACAGAACCCCACCCACACAAGAACACCACCCACCGAGAACACACCCCACACACACACGCCACAGAACACACACCCACACATAACACCACACACACAGAAACCACACACACACACACAGAACATCGCACACACACACACACCCCGAGAATACCCACACACATAGACTATAACACACACACACACGAAATACACACACACACACACACAAACACACACCACACAACACACCACACACACACACACAGCACACACACAGAGAATACACCCACACACACACACAAACACACCACACAGAACACACACACACACACCAACCACGACACACACCACACACAACAACAAAACCACAAACACAACCACAAATGCCACCACACCTAACCACGCACACGAACACACACACACACACAACACACACACACACACAGAACACATACACACACACACACAGAACACACACACGCACACACACACACACACACAGAGAACACACACACACACACAGAGAACACACACACACACAGACACAGAGAACACAAAGACACACAGAGAACACACACACACACACAGAGAACACACACACAGAGAACACACACACAGAGAACACACACACACACAGAACACGCACACACAGACACACAGAGAGAACACACACACACAGACACAGAGAACACACACACACACACACACACGCGCGCGCAGAACACGCAAAGAGAACACACATAGAGAACACAGAACACACAGAACACACAGAACACACAGAACACACAGAGAACACACAGAGAGCACAGAGAACACACAGAGAACACACAGAGAACACACAGAGAACACACAGAGAACACGCAGAGAACACACAGAGAACACACAGAGAACACACAGAGAACAAACAGAGAACACACAGAGAACACACAGAGAACACACAGAACACGCAGAACACACAGAGAACACACAGAACACAGAACATAGAACACACACACACACACACTCAGAACACAGAACACAGAACACAGAACACAGAACACAGAACACAGAACACAGAACACAGAACACAGAACACACAACACACAACACACAACACACAACACAGAACACACAACACAGAACACACAACACACACACACACAACACACAACACACAACACACAACACACAACACACAACACACAACACACAACACACAACACACAACACACAAAACACAACACACAACACACAACACACAACACACAACACACAACACACAACACACAACACACAACACACAACACACAACACACAACACACAACACACAACACACAACACACAACACACACAGCACACAGCACACACACACACACACACACACAGCACACACAACACACACACACACAACACACAACACACACACACACAACACACAACACACAACACACAACACACAACACACACACACACACACACACAACACACAACACACAACACACAACACACAACACACAACACACAACACACAACCCACAACACACAACACACAACACACAACACACAACACACAACACACAACACACAACACAACACACAACACACACACACAACACACACACACACAACACACAACACACAACACACAACACACACACACACCACACACACACACAACACACACAACACACACACACACACACACACACACACACACACACACACACACACACACACACACACAACACACAACACACAACACACAACACACAACACACAACACACAACACACAACACACACACACACACACAACACACAACACACAACACACAACACACAACACACAACACACAACACACAACACACAACACACAACACACAACACACAACACACAACACACAACACACAACACACAACACACAACACACACACACACACACAGAGGCATGTTGGCCTGCACCGGCTACATCATCCCGGAGTACTTCAGATGGCCCGGCTACCTGCTACTTGGCTGAGGGGGGACAGCCACTCCGAGCATTGAACCAGCCTGTCGGGAAAGTGCATGAGGCTGCTAAATTCTACGCACCAGTCCTACTCGTATTGAACATGCAAGTTTCCAATTGCGAGGACAAAAGATGCAGACACAACCTGCCACTGTTCAGTACAAAAAGCACACACAGAGAGATTGGATAAGGGGTTTAGGCTTTAGGGTTTAGGGTTTAGGGTTTAGGGTGTGGTAGAACCTGGCCTTGCATCCTGGGCCGACTTCGTGGAACCCATGCGAGTTAAGTAAACATCGCTCAAGGTCCCCGGAGAAGGGCCTCAAGTTCAGCGACATGCCGCATGGCATTGCAGCGATCTCCAAGGCCAGGATTGGGTCCCAGGATTGGGGTTTAGGGCTTTGAGGGGTGCGGGTTGAGGGTTTCAGGTTGAGGGGTGTTTCGGGTTTAGGGTTTGCATGTACGCTGGCGCAGACGCGGAAAGGGGAAAGGGTTTGCGGATGCAGGCCGCAACGCACAACATCACAAGATTAGAGGGTTGCGCCTTGAATATTCAGATCCCTGCCCACGGCTTGCACATGGATCATAGTTGCTTAGGGTCTGGGGCTCGGGCGACAGAAGGTTACGGGATGCATCCTGAGCCACCGCAGCTTATGACAACAAACAGGTGAGGCACAGGCGGCAACTCGCACATCTGCGAAAACAAAACCACGACACGAATGAAGAGTCGACGTCTCCTTTTGGGACAGGTGCCCTTGGAGGGTTGGCTGCAGATTGTTCTCTTCATCGGCCACTACGAGGGTTACTTCTGGCGCCAGGCACGACCTGAACCCGAAGCCCGAGCCCAAAACGCCCTAAGCCCTTGACCCTAAACCCTAAACCCTAAACCCTAAACCCTAAATCCTAAACCCGAAACCCTAAACCTTAAACCCTTGGAGTGCGAACAGGGATTCCAGGGCTTTGCTTCAAGCCCTCAGAGGCAGCTCATAGGGAGATTAACGCCCCTTATGAGGGCTTCAAGTGGTTTCGGAGTTTAGGGTTTAGGGGAGTTTAGGGTTTAGGGTTTAGGGTTTGGGGTTTAGGGGAGTTTAGGGTTTGGGGGTTGAGGGTTTAGGTTTTTGACCCCAACTTGGGTGCAGGATTCCAAGCGTGCCCCTGGCGACTACGAAGGCTACGGCTTCCTCGGCGTTGGACGCTGGGCTCATGCACCCCCCCCCCCCCCCCCCCAAAAAAAAAAAAAAAACTTCTGAGGCTTCAGGGACCTGCGGCTTCACCCTCTTTCCCTCCCCCTCCCATCCCCTGCTTTCAAAAAAAAAGGGCATTTTTTGAGAGGTGCATCTTTTTTGGGGGGCACCTGAAGAGTACTTGGGGAGGGGGGGGGGAGCAGGAAGGTTCGGGTGGTTTAGAGGAGTTGCTGCCCCCCGACCCTGAGCTCCAATAAGACCCTGATTTGAGAGCCGGCTCCTTTGAAAGGAGCCGCAGAAGGCCCCGAAAAGAACCCAGGCAAGAACTTCATCGTCAACGTTGACCCCATCAATTTCACCGACTCGGAGGTCAAGAAGACCAAGCTGTCCGCAGAGCATCCCGGCAGGAATTCCGACGACTCCGGACTTGTTGGACTGTACCACGAAGAATCAAGCGCTCTGCTTCCTCGCGAACCATGAGTAAGTCATCTCAGGTTCTTGTGTTGGTAAGGTAGGCAGGTAGGCATGCCGGATGGACACCACGTTCTTAGTTAGGGTGATCGGGCCGACCGTGCTAGGGTGTACGGGTCTACGTCATCCTTCTAAATGCCACGTCAAGATCCCGGAGGGTGGTTTGCGAGGCTGGCGAACGGACGACTTGCGATGGTCGCGTTGATGGCCATGCTTTTCCAGAACGGCACTGCCGCA
Source organism: Symbiodinium natans (assembly GCA_905221605.1). Lineage (NCBI taxonomy): Eukaryota > Dinophyceae > Suessiales > Symbiodiniaceae > Symbiodinium > Symbiodinium natans. The sequence continues at coordinate 48,621 of CAJNDS010000090.1, read as the reverse complement.
TCGCCGGCAGAGAGTCAAGGGGTCGGAATTACTAATCGTACTTCCCTGCATGATTATACTATAACAACCCCTATAAACCTACAACCCCCAAAACCCTGTCAATAACCCCCAAAACATAAGAACTCCCAAAACCCTATTGTAATTATTAAGGGCCCAATGCTTTGCGTTGGGCTCGGGGGGCAGCAGGGCGAGGCACCAGTGTGCCGGGTGCATTTGACCCCAAGCCCCAACCCCAAACCCCCCCCCCCCCCCCAAACCCTAAACCCCAAACCCTAAACCCTCTGAGGCCTTGAAACCTCAGGGCTTTCGGACTTCCGGGGACGACCCCCCTAAACTCTAAATCCTAAACCCTAGACCCTAGACCCTAGACCCTAGACCCTAGACCTAAACCCTAAACCCTAAACCCTAAACCCGAAACCCTAAACCCTAAACCCTAAACCCTAAACCCTAAACCCTAAACCCTAAACCCTAAACCCTAAACCCCCCAAAAGTTGAAGCAGCGAGCCGAGGTGGGTTCCACCGGCCCGGCGATGTGGCTGCCAAGCGCGTAAGCCGACACAGGATGCACCGTGCGTCGAGAGGAAAGGGAGTAGTGTGAGCTTGTCAACCGTGGGGTTTAGGGTTTAGGGTTTGGGGTTTAGGGTTTAGGGTTCAGGGTTTAGGGCTCAGGGTTTAGGGCTTAGGGTTGAGGGCTTTGGCTCAGCGGAAGGTTCGGGGGTGCCATTATGGATCCTGAGCTCTTTTTGGCAGAGCTCTCTTCGAGCCGAGTGGAGACGTCAACCCGTCCTTGGCATGTTCGGATCGGTGCTTCGGTGATGGTCATCTCGCACCCGGAGTAGGCCCTTCTTCCTTTTTTTCCCGGGCTTCGGTTCCCTGCTAAGCCCTCCTTAAACCAACAAAAGGGCGCCCTTTTTGATTCCGAGGCTGCGCTTGGGTCTCGTCATGGCCGTGTTTCCCTGGTTCCTTTGGTTGTTGCGAGTACTTGGGTCATTGGAAGGCCTTGGTTGTTGCGGAATCCGAAGGTCATGTCCATGTCATGTGGCCTCTGTACGTCGCATCGAACTCGAGAAGGATGCGGCAAGCTTCGGAAGGCTGCATCTGCACGGTGCGCATGGCCGTGGGGATTAATCTGCGGTGGGTGGCCGTAGTGAGCGTTCCCTAGGTGTTAGTCAGTTGTTTGTCAGACACTGCGTAGGCAGAAGCACAACAGAATCCCTGGCGGGATCAAACCATACGACCCGAAACAAATGGAACGATGCGTACGGTGCCGCCTGCCTGTAGCAGAAAACACTCAATCCAATGAACAAAGTCCCGGTGCCGCAGAGCCGTTCGGCTCAGACCAATTTTGTGCGTAGAGCACTGCACAGCCGTCCAAGTTCTCCATTAGTTAGCAGGATGGCATCTAGGAAGTGCAGTGCTGTCGGCACGGCCGTGGGTGCGGAACCCAGAGACCATCAGAGACCCGCTGATGATTCTGAATCTCAGAAGTCGCTGCGTCTCAGGGTTTTGGCGGTTTTTTCAGGAGAGATGGAGCAGCCCAGGGGTTCTACAAAGGCCAAAGCCAGGATCTCGATGAAGCCTAAAGCCCATGGACCCGATGAATGCAGCGACGCCCAACCGTGAACCCCTAAGCTGCCGTCTGCCTCAAAGTTAAGTGTCGGGTGATACCGATACCCCCTATTTAGGGTACTTATAAACCCTACTTAACTATACCTGGGTGGTTGTCAAAATTATGATGCCTTTTGGGGTACCCTAAATATTAGGATCCGTATCATCATAGGGATCCAAGAAGGGACCACCATTTTGACAACCGCCCATTTAGGGTACTTGATAACCCCACTTGCAACACCCTAAACCCTAAACGAACCCTACACCCTAAACCCTAAACCCTAAACCGTAAACCCTAAACCCTCAACCCTAAACCCTAAACCCTAAACCTGAAGCTCCAAGGCCTGGCAGGCTTAGTGGCGGGCAGCGCCTTCGTCGCTGGAGCTGGCGGCCAGTCGCGAGGCGCACAGTTCGTGCTGCACGCGGCTTACAATTTTCTTACTTGTAATATTACGCTGCTGCTGCTGCTGCTGCTGCTGCTGCTGCTGCTGCTGCTGCTGCTACTACTTCTGCTCTTGCTGCTGCTGCTGCTACTACTGCTACTACTGCTGCTACTACTACTACTACTACTACTACTACTACTACAACCACAAACTCTACTACCACAAACGCTACCCCTACAAACACTATCATAAACAAAGTTAGCCTACCCCTACGCCTACCCCTACCACTACCCCTACCCCTACCCCTACCCCTACCCCTACCACCACCACTACCACTATCACTACTCCTCCTCCTCCTACGACGGCGATTATTCTTGCACGTAAACCGTACTTTTGCAATCTTGTTTGGAAGCATGGGCGTCAACTCCTCTTGGGTTCCTTTGCCAAGACAAGGGCCTTTCAGGATAAAGCGTGCAAGTACCATGCCGTGGCGCGCACTCTGCCAGCAACGGGCGCTTCACTTAGAATGGGACGAGCTCAGGCACTATACGACGGTCCTTGCGCTTGGATTCTGAGTATCGGGGTCTTTCAGAGTTCGGCGGTTTTGTAGGATTTGCAGGGTTTGTAGGGTTCAGTTTTTGGGTTTCGGAGGTTCGGGTTCGGCGGAGGAGGGTGCACTTGGGGGGGACCGAAGAATCGACTCGGACCGCAAGGAGTGGCACTCCGCGCCACGGCCCAGGGCGAGCCGAAGGCCGGGAGCAGGGAGAGGGCAGACGACCCTAAACCCTAAACCTAAGGTGACACTTCTCGGCCTCGGGCTGGCCGCCCGAAATCAGGAATCCACCCTCAAAAGGAGATTAGCTGATTTGCCTCGATTTTGCCTGGAGGCCCGGCCGGCATCTAGCAGCATGCCCTTCACGGCAGCCTCCATCGTGGCGGCCTCCGCAGGTGCCGTCTACGCAGAGGCCCTCACGCACTCAGATCCAGGGACTCTTTGAGGGTGCCGGTGTCGAGAGGATAGGGGCTTGCAACTTTCACCCAGATTCCTGTGCTCATTTGCTTCATGGACCGCTGTAAGCTGTTGCCGTACAAGGCCCTCAACCGCCCGAGCCCGAGCCCAGCCGCTTGCGCAGCACAACTGAGGCCAGCAGCAGCCGAAAGGTGTCTGTTAAGGCTGGCGTCACCGCGCCGCTTGGTACCGCATTCACAGCAGCTAGGTACTGCTCAAGAAGGAGGTTGCTGAGATGTGGGGTTGTTGCGAACTTTGTCAGTGGCTATCAGAACAGTCAGAGCAGAACGGATCATTAAAGGCCCCGCTTTAGCAGCCGGCGTGTGGTGACAGCAATTTCTTGGTTGCGATTTCAGAGCTTTGGCTGCGCGTCGAGGATCTATCTCAGAACGCTGTGCGAAGAACGTGTCGCAAACTAACAGAATCACAGGGACCGGATGATTCTCTAAATCTCCGGGTAGATGGGCCCTTCAATGGGGATCCCTCATCCACCCCTTATATACCCTTTCAAACCCACGGGTCCATACTTCAGAACCCTTCAAGGGGACCATATTGCTGGACCATGCAACCTCCCCCCCCCCCCCCCCCCCAAAGCCCCAAACCTCCCTGTGAGGCTTAGAGCGTTCGAGTCGGAGCTTGGGGTGCAGCCTCCAGCCGCTCGGGTCCAGTTTGGAGTTTTGGACAGGAGTATTCCGTGAGGGCTCATCAACGAATTCTTGACCAGGGGCCTCAAGGTGTTTGAAGGCCTGGGGCTACCATGCAAGGGTTCTGGGGTTTGGAATCACCTTGATGGCGCCCTTACTCAACCACGGGCCGGACCACAGCCACCCAAAGCCGCAAGGATGAAAAAGGAAGTGCCGCAAAGGTACTGTTTTAACAATGGGTTTGGCTTTTTTTTGTTTTTTTGTGGGGGGGGGGGGCTTTCTGACAGAAGGGCCTTCCTCACGATCGCTGGCACAAGCCACAGCCAGTAGCGGCAGAATGGCCAAAAAAAAGCCACTCTCGCATCCTCAGCCGGAGCAAATTCTCAATCCCGGATACTGGCTAACCCACTTTCACAGGCCCTACTAAAACCCTAAAACCCTAAAACCCCCCCAAAACCCTAAAAACCTAAAGCCCTAAACCCCTAAACCCCCTAAAACCCCAAAACCCTAAACCCCCTAAACCAGGGCTCGGAAAAAATCTTCAGCCTGGCGCTGACCCTAGAACCCTAGAACCCTAAAACCCTAAAAACTCTAAACCCCTAACTGACCCAGGTTGGCTTCTGGGACCCCCTGAGCCTCTCCGCGGATGGCGACACCGAGGTCTTCAAGCGCCGCCGCGAAGTGGAGCTGAAGCGCTTTGGTGGGCTTTCGTGTAGGGTTTAGGGTTTAGGGTATAGGGTTTGGGGTTTGGGGTTTAGGGTTTAGGGTTGAGGGTTTAGGGTGTAGGGTTTAGGGTTTAGGGTTTGGGGTAGCCTTACTAAGATGCCACCAGAATCCCCTGGCTAACGCATAGCACAACTATGGCACGGGCGACGTACGCAACACATTTCCACATCGATCCCTAGAGAACTGTGAAGACTCTACAAAACCCTACGTGGGGGTTTGCGCTAAAAAGGGACCCTAAACCCTAGACCCTAGACCCTCAACCCTAAACCCTAAACCCTGGACCCCTTATATAGACCCCCCAAATAGTAGGACCTCCGTATAGTAAAGACCCCAGTAAGGCACCCCTAAGATCGTAAACCCCCCACATGACTGGGCTAAGGGGGAAGGGAGAAGAATGAGGGCAAGGATATGCCACTAAGGTTCCTCCAAAACCCAAAAATCTGGTTTCAGGTTTAAGGGTTTAGGGTATTAAGGGTTTGGGAACTTAGGGTTTGGGGTATTTCGGGTTCAGGGTATTCAGGGTATTCAGGGTATTCAGGGTATTCAGGGTATTCAGGGTATTCAGGGTATTCAGGGTATTCAGGGTGTTCAGGGTGTTCAGGGTGTTCAGGGTGTTCAGGGTTCAGGGTTTAGGGTTTAGGGTCTAGGGTTTAGGGGCACTGTGGAGCCTCTTGCGATCTTGTTAGGGCCCGATCTCCCGAGCTTCGAGGGAAGCAAGAAGCTCCGATTCCCCCCAGTAAGACCCACTCGAAAGGGCATGAACTCTCATGAGCCTCTAAACCCTAAACCCAAAACCCTAAACTCTAAACCCTAAACCCTGAGCACTATCCCCTTTGCCTTGCTAGCCCGGTGGTACTCTTTACCTTATTTTTCGGTTCTGGGCTTCCTTATACAGTAACCAACCAAGAAGGGTACCCTCATCATAAGATGGCTACTGGGCTACCATGTTACGGATAGGCTTTCCCTAAACCCCAACGAGAGGCCCTAAACCCTCAACCTGGACACCCCTGTGCTGCAGGCACGGCAGGATCTCCATGTATGCCACCATTGGCCGCTGCGTCGGCAGTAGCTTTTTGGGGGGGTCGGAATCATTACGAAGAGTTATAGTTTTCCCTTATAGTCCTCTTATAGTTATACTATAATAAGTCCCAAAAACCCTGTTCCAATGAGAAAGGCCCCTATAGTAGGGGGTCAGAAGCTTGAGCAGTCTTTGAGGGTTGCTTCCCTGCTCGGACAGCTACAGATCGCACGAAGTCGAACCTTCGGTGCGGACACGTGAGGGCACCAGACCACTGGCAGCTCCAACGCAGCGTTGCTGCACTCCGATACAAGGCCCAAGCTCGAAACCCTAGAGGCCCTAAACCCTGAACCTAAACCCTAAACCCTAAACCCTAAACCCTAAACCCCGAACCCCAAAGTGTGAGGCTACATCGTGCCAGAGTACTTCCGCTGGCCCGGTGAGCTCTCCCCGAAGCTAGGTTTGAAGTCTCTCGGGCAGCATCGTTGCATAGGCATTGAGCCTTCCTTTAGGGTTTAGGGTTTAGGGTTTAGGGTTTAGGGTTTAGGGTTTAGGGTTTAGGGTTTAGGGTTTAGGGTTTAGGGTTTAGGGCAGCAGCCAATATGCGCAACTCTTGAGAACCCTAAGCCCTGAGCCTTAGAAACCCTGAAGCCTAAGCCTAAACCCCAAACCCTGAACCCTAAACCCTAAACCCCATGCTACATTAGGATTCCTCAATGCAAAAAACTCACCCAAAGAAGGCGACCCCCCCCAACTTTAGAGCAAGCCCTCGGTGGCCATGTGCTCTTCCAAAGGCTGCTTCTGTTTTGTTGGGTTTAGGGTTTAGGGTTTAGAGTTGAGGGTTTAGGGTTTAGGGTTTAGGGCTGTTTGTTCAAAGCAATGGGAGGTTCAGGGAAAAGCTATCCACATGTTCAGAGTCTTGCGGCCTCCAATGGTTTTCTGTTCGGAGCCCCCCCCCCCCCCCCCCCTAAACCCCGAATCTCCAACAACGTCGCTCCGTTCCTACACACTCAGTGGCCCTGAAAGCCCCCTAACGAAGAGCAACTTAGGTTCACCGACATCCCCAACGGCCTCGCAGCCCTGACAAAGGCGTGGAGCTTTTAAGGGTTCGGGGTTTGGGGTGCGCAGGCCCGGCCTTAATTTTAGCAGTGCTTTGTGGGAGTTCAATTGTTAGTGGTGCTCGCAGGTTTGCATGTGGGGCTTGTTTGCGGGTTTGGGAGAGTTTTGAGTGAGTTGCGTCTCATGGCGCCCGAGCTGTTTGATTTTAGATATATCCCGTGACGCCAGATATACGATGAAGATAGTAAATATCGGCTGGTGCCACAGGACGTTTTCCAGTTGGACAGGTGTGGTGGGGCTGTTTTTGCTCTAAAGTGCCGATGCCTTCGGGTGCAGGTGTGATTGCTTGCGCCAAAGCAGTGAATTGGTGAGTTCCCTAAACCCTAAACCCTAAACCCTAAACCCTAAACCCTAAACCCTAAAACCTAAACCCTAAACCCTAATTGTTCTCATCAAGCCGCACACCCCAGGTTGGTGAAGGGGGCTACCTGTTAAGGTGCGCCATGCTAACTTTGAAGCAGGTATATATCCATAGCGAGAACAAGCCGTTTTCACGCATTCTCACAACTAGTTAAACTAGTTTCGCTTGCTAGAACTTTCTGGAGCACATGAAGAACCCCAATACGTGCTGGGCCGAGGGCCTTACTGGGAATTTAGCGGAGCATAAGGTTTTGGCTTCATTCGCCCCCGAGACGTTGCGCTCGAGCTTGCTAGTTGTAGGTAGAAATGCGACGTCATGAAGAAAGCATGCTCTGATTGTTGACATCAAGAAGAAGCAATCGAAAGCGTTCTTTCTGTTGACTGGCTGTTCATAGTGCCATCTAGCTACATATTTTCACACGCCAACATGTCACAGACGTCATGCAAATACCTTGTAGAACCATGTTGCATAGAATGTTTGATCCCTGTTTAATCTAAACATGGGTTCGAGCAACCAGATAAATGTAAGCACCTACCTGATGGTTTGTGGACAACATCAGCAACACAAAAAGATTTTGCCCAGGGAATCAGTGCAGCACGCTAAGCAATATACAAGACACGGTGACCCGACTCCGCGATGCGCAGGTTCCCGGCCAGGGCTGGGGTCAGATCGTGGCCTTCCTGGGCTGCTACGAGCTCTTCATCAACAAGCCCGCGCCTGGGCACCACAAGCACTTACGGGTGGGGCCTCAGGTTTTGGGGTTCAGGGTCTGCTCAGGGTCCTCGGAGGTGGGCTGCCCACCAGTGGTGCCCCTCTAGCCCTTTTTGTGGTTCTGGGTTGGGTTCCCCTAGTAGCCAACCAAAAAAGGGTGCCCTGATGGCAAGAGGGTTGTTGGGCTACCAAGGGGTCCCCTCACCCCTTCTCGCAGGTGGGCGACGAGCCCGGCAACTACGGCAAGGGCAACCTGGGCCTCGGCTTCCTCAAGTCCGTGGCGGATCCCGAGGCCCACGCTCCAAGCCTAGCCGGAGGGTTCGGCAGGGGGTATCAGTGGAGAGAAGCCGCACCGCGCTTCGGGGGCTTTTGGGTTGCGTGGCCGTTGACGGGAGGTGCTGACAGGGGGAGGGAGTATGCAGCACTGCCGTTTTGTTTTTCTTCTGAACTGCGCTGAGAAGGGCGTCCCTGTTGAGGTTCAAGAGGCTTTAGAGGTTCAAAATCTGGACTTTGCAGGGCGTCGAGGTCGCAACCTGTCACGCTGTGTGCGCTGAAGCAGATCCTCCGTCGATCGATCTTGGAGTGTGAGCTTGCAAGGGCGGGAGGGGCGTGGTCGAGGTGGCTTCTTTTCATGTAAGACAGGTTATATTGCAAAAGCTCTCTCTCTCTCTCTCCATATCACCGGTAACCTACAAACAAATCAACATCGGCTGGGGGCTTCAGGTAAGGAATTGTTGGCGTGGTCCTTAATCCTTCGAGGCTTTGCAATATGTCCCGAAAGCAAATGACTCTTGAAAGGCGCGCACTCGCAAGCTATCAGCAGAGTTGGCGAACGGTCGCCTGGCCATGATGGCCATCATGGGCATGCAGCTTGGCACAACCAAGTTGTGGTGACCGAGTGCCTGTTGTGCAGTAATGGGGTGTGCCAAGGGAATTCCAGCAAGGGCCAGGCGCTAGCAGCGGTATCCGAATGGCCATAGCCATAGCAGCCATAGCGCGAAGCATCCCATCGCTGCCACTGCCCATGGCTTGATAAGGCTTTTCCAGGACGGACTCACGGGCTCCGCATGGGGCGACTGGTCTCTGTACACAGACTCGCCTCTTCGTGCGTTCGAAGGAGACTTGCACGGCAAAACTCGCACAACTCATGGCATCAAATTGTCGCACGACATACAAGACGAAGCTGTCAGGAGAGCTGGGCGTGCAGGCGCCTGTGGGCTTCTGGGATCCCCTCGGCCTTTCCGCCGACGGTGACGTGGACACCTTCAAGCGACGAAGGGCCGTCGAGCTGAAGCATGGACGCATCTGCCCCTGGATTGATGTTTAGACAGAGATGTTGCCATTGACAAGTTCACATGGATGATACATTAGCTTTGGGCAGTACCCCGCAAGGATGACAGTCAAGGAAGGTCATCTGTGATCGAAGCTTAAAGAAGTCAGTGTTCGACTCAAGTTAAGAATACACGTCCGGAGGCATGCTGGCTTGCACTGGCTACATCATCCCAGAGTACTTCAGATGGCCTGGCTACTTTCTACTTGGCCGCAAGGTTCACGGCTCGGAGGCTCGAACCCGAAACCCTTCCCAGGGTTTAGGGTTCAGGGTTACACCGAGAATCTTACAAGGGGAAATTTCTCAGCCTTGGGGGGGGGGGGGGGCTCTTCTGTGTTTGTGCCGCTACCCGCCCAGCCAAGAGTCGCGCATGACGTCGCCTTTGAACTCAAACGGCAAGAGCTCAATTCGCACCCGCCCAATGTCCAGTAGCGTCTGCCACCACCCGAAAAGCCTGGGCCTTGTTTCCTGGCTCGTCTTGCCCTTCAGGGCCCTTCACAGCTTCTAAACCTGCTAGTTGGTCTCAAATGGACCTCGACCTGCTTTAGCAGCGTTACACAATGGTTGGGGTTCATAAGGTTCCCGCAGTAGACCCCTTAAGCCACAGTGGTCACACCAGATTTGCGGTGCGCAAACAATGGCATATGGAACTTGAGCCGTGCACCTCGGGCCAGTCTGGGTTTCAAAGGTCCCCTGAGAAGGGCCTGAAGTTCAGCGACATGCCGCACGGCATTGCAGCGATCTCCAAGGCAGGCCGCTCAGGGTTCTCAGACTTTCTGCTGCGGTTTCAGGTGCCGAGGGCTGGCGAATTCTTGCTCATCCACCTGTGCTCTCACGTGGACAGAGAACGACAGGCCCTAGCACAAGCCACGGCAGTTTATGGCCAACAGGTGCGGCCCAGGTGGCTCATCACAACACGACCAGAGCCGCACAAGTCCAGGCTCTCAATCAAACTCTTGACGACCCTAAACCCTAAACCCTAGACCCTAAACCCTAAAACCTAAACTTTCACCTAAACCCTAAACCCTAAACCCCTAGTCCTTGGGACAGGTGCCCTTGGAGGGCTGGCTGCAGATCGTGCTCTTCATCGGCCACTATGAGGGCTACTTCTGGCGCCAGGCCTGAAGAGATACCTCTTGCCCTGCGAAGCCTACATCCGACAACCTCCTATTTGCTTAAGAACCCCAAAAGAATAAAAAGATGACAATCCCCATAGTACCCTCATAAGGAAGAATGTGTTTTTATTTTGGGGGGGCTCTTAAGCAATCAGTAACAACCTCAGCCCTATGATTATTCAAGCCTCTGCCCAGCGCATAAGTGGATCCTTTAGACAGAATTTGGCACAGGATTCCAAGCGTGCCCCTGGCGACTACGAAGGCTACGGCTTCCTCGGCGTTGGACGCTGGGCTCATGCACATCCCCCCGAATAGCTTCTGAGGCGCCACAAAGACCAGAATCCCAGGATTCTTCTGGGTTAAGTACGATGTACCCTGTTGAATCCTGTTAAGGTTTTTGGGTTGACTCGGGCTTTCGAGCTCGAAGGGTGCAGGACGCAGGGCGGGCAGTGAAGCCCAGGCAAGAACTTCATCGTGAACGTCGATCCCATCAACTTCACCGACTCTGAGGTCAAGAAGACCAAGCTGTCTGCAGAGCACTTTGGCAGATTATCCCTAAACCCTAAACCCTAAAACCCCCAAAAGCCCCAAGATGCGGCTCAAGACCCCCCCCCAAATCATAAAATGATAATCCCTGTATTGCCCTTATAAGGAATAATATTTTAAACTTTTTGGGTTCTTAAGCAAATAGTAGAGTCCTCAGTACCTTGGGATGTTCCCCCTTATAGTAAGAGTCCTTAGTAGGGCTTGCAAAAGAGGGGGGGGTACTATAATCCCCATCAAGGACTGTTAGTATAAGGGGGAACATCTGTTGGTGTAAGGTATCTGTGTGGCACATTGTGGAGGGCTCCGGGCTTCGGGGCTCGGGCTATTCAAGTTGTCAGCTCCGAAATTCAAAGAGGCAAGGTCCGGAGCTCGCTAGCCGTGGCTTCTTGCCTTGGGCCTAGTGACTAAGTGTTCGGGCTTGGCACTTCATCTGGGCATGTAACGCCCAGGCTGGCGAACGGACGACTTGCGATGGTCGCGTTGATGGCCATGCTCTTCCAGAACGGCACTGCCGCATTGCCGGCAGACAGAGCTTTTGAAGAGGTTGATGGATTCGGGCCGGCTGCCCTGTCCTTTTGTTGCCCTAAACCCTAAACCCTAAACCCTCATCCCTCATCCCTAAACCCTCAACCCTAAACCCTAAACCCTAACCACATAGGGCCAGGGATGCCTGGGACCCAAGCAGCCTTACAGCTTTGGGGGGGGGTCTCGCGAAGCGGAGGTGGGCTCGACCGGCCCTGCCATGTGGCTGCCAAGCGCGTAGGCCTGCAACGACTGCGGCTGCGCGCATCTGCGTCGCGAAAAAGATGGGGCTGCTTAGCAATGGGGTTGTGGCTGGGGCAGTGGAGTTGAAAGGGCGGGTTGGATCTTGACGTCTCATAGCGATGGTTTGTGCTCGGAAGAAGAAGCCTTTGCTGGCATACTTTGGCTGCTTGTGGCTCATTGCTCCTGTTGCTACAGGTCGCGGGGTGGGCAGTTCATGTCCGATCATCATCTGACTTAGGAGTCACTCAGCTCCCTCGAAGGAATGGTTACTGTACGTGCTGGTTACGCACCTCTCACACGCGAACAGTGAACACCGGGTGAAAAAGTAGAGGCGGGCCCACGCCTCTTTGCTTGGCCCCTGTAGAATCAGAGGGGGCCGCAGTTGGTGTCCAGGGGATGGCTCTCAGGGCAGCTATGTTAGGGCCCCCTTGTTATGGGTCCTTCTTTTGAAGGGTTCTGAAGTATGGGGGCCTTGGGTTGCACTAGGTCGATAAGGGAGTCTCCTTGCAAAGGGCCCCATACTAAGGGACCGTGTAGCTGCCTCAAGAACGACTCGAGCTGAGCTGCGTGCCGGCGAGCCCTTGGGCTCATATAGTTTTTTTTTTGTGCGCAGCGCACTGCACAGCCATCCGGATTCTCCTTTAGCAGGATGGCCTCTAGGAAGTGCAGCGCTGTCGGCACGGCCGTGGGTGCCGAACTCAGAGCCTCTGGTACTCAAGGGTTTTTGGGGGTTTTAGGGTGTGGGGTTTAGGGTTTGGGGGTTCGGGTTTAGGGGTTAGGGGTCAGGGTTTAGGGGGCCTTCGTTCTTGTTGGTCAGGGTGGCTGCGTGTCTGCGTCTTTCGACGGGGTCCAGAGCAAGTAGGGACCCCTTGGCTTCCTTACCCGGGATACTTAGGGAAGCTAACTCCCGAGTTTCCCGGACTCCGAGCCCTAAGCCCTAAACCCTAAGCCCTAAACCCTAAGCCCTAGGCCCTAGGCCCTAAGCGCTAAGCCCTAAGCCCTAAGCTCGAAGCCCTAAGCCCTAAACCCTAAACCCTTGAATCAGACAAATTAATACGCGAAGCTCAGGCCTGGCAGGCGTAGTGGCGGGAAGCGCCTTCGTTGCAGGTGCCGGAAGCCAGCCACGAGGCGCAGAGGGCGGAAATCCCAGGGCTCAGGGTTTCGGGTTGCTTCTTCTCAGGCAAAAGATTACGCAGAACACACGGCTGATCCATGCCGTTGTGCGAAAGTTGCCCTTACAAAGATGGAAGACCAGGAGACAGAGGCCTGGCTGCGTGGGCCTCGGGGGTCTCATGGCCCTGAAGGTGCACTCCGCGCCTCGGCGCAGGCCCAGCAGGCCAGGAAGCCCAGAGGGAGAGGGAGCCGGGTTTCGGGCCGGGATGCTCCCCCCTATACTAACAGTCCTTAAAAGGGATGAAAGTGCCCCTATTACAATCCCTGGTAAGGATGCTAGTAGATTGGGGAGACCTTCCAAGTATCAGGTTCTACCGGGATTCATGGGGGATTTGTGGCTCTGTCCTTGTAGGCTTTGGAAGCAGAGGTGTTTATGTTTTGTGAGGGTTGCGTAGGGCCCTAAACCCTAAACCCCAAACCCTAAGCCTCACATGGGCGAAGGAGATCGAACCCTGCGAGCCCTTGGATGGTAGAGCGGATGAGCATGCCAGCCATGGATGTTCGGATTCAAACCCTAAACCCTAAACCCTAAACCCTAAACCCTAAACCCTAAACCCTAAACCCTAAACCCTAAACCCTAAAACCTAAACCCTAAACCCTAAACCCTAAACCCTAAACCCTAAACCCTAAACCCTAAACCCTAAGGGGGTGGTCTTGGCGTCGAGGCCCGGTCAGCACCCTCCAGTGCGCCCTTCACCGCAGCCTCCGCAGTGGTGGCCTCCGCGGGCGCTGTCTACGCAGCGACCCTCACGCACCCAAGGGGCTTAGGGTTTAGGGTTTAGGGTTTAGGGTTTAGGGTTTAGGGTTTAGGGTTTAGGGTGAAGACGATGCAGGCCGGAAGTCTCCCACCTCGATCCCGGGTTCGCTCGGTTTAGGTTCGGCGGTTGTAGGCTGCAACCCCCCAAGCAACTCAGCTGAGGCTAGCAGCAGCCGGAAGGTGGTGGCCAAGGCCAACGTCACGCCGCCTGGTGGCGCTTCACGTGCAGATCGCCTTAAGACCCCCACCACCCCCCCCCCCAAAAAAAAAATAAAAAAAGAAAAACCCATTTTGTGTAGGCTATCTGCGCCCCATACGAGGGGTTTCATATACCACTACAGCAGCAGGTTTCGGAGAATCAAGGTCTCGGGCTGTTGGGTCAAACAACAGACCTCAGGTCGTCCACCCCTCTGCATGGAAGGCTAGATAGAGTTTAGGGTTTAGGGGTCTAGAATCTAATTTGTGCCCCTTCAAGCCCCCCAAGGCTTCTTTCCAGCGCATGTACGAAGTAGCGGTCCCAAAATGCCTATTTGGATCAAGCCTGCAGGAGAAGCGGCGGCAGAAGGTATGTAGCCCTTCACCATTGTTGAGGCTTTGAGGGCTTGACAGGCTCTTGCCTGCCGCTTGCTGAAGGCCGCGCAACTCTGCGAACGCTCGGCAAACCCTACCCTCCTAACCCCTTGCAACCCTAACCCTAAACCCTAAACCCTAAACCCTAAACCCTAAACCCTAAACCCTAAACCCTAAACCCTAAACCTCAAGCCCTTGAGGCTTAGAGCGTTCGAGTCCGAGCTCGGTGTGCAGCCTCCAGCCGCTCCGTCAGGCTTAGGGCTTCGGGGCTTCGTCCTGCTTTTGGGGTGTTGTTGGTAGGGTTTAGGGTTTAGGGTTTAGGGTTTAGGGTTTAGGGTTTAGGGTTTAGGGTTTAGGGTTTAGGGTTGAGGACATAGGGTTGAGGGTTGAGGGCTGAGGGCTGAGGGCTGAGGGTTGAGGGTTGAGGGCTGAGGGTTGAGGGTTGAGGGCTGAGGGTTGAAGGGTAGGTTCGATCAGAGGGGGGAAGGCTCTGGGGCTTTTTTGGGCTCGGGCTGTGTTAGTCTTAAGGCGCTATTTGCGAGCCTCACTCGACCTCCAACCCCAATGGATCCTAACCCACGGAGCCCTTTCTGTAAACCTAAACTCCAAAGCTCTCCAAACTAGCCCGAAGCCCCTACCCTCTCCAGTCGCGGGCTAATGGTTGGGGGGACTCTAATGAAATCAGGGTCCTTTGAACGGATTGTTCTACCAGGATTCCTTAGTAAGCTCCAGTCCACCCCACAAAGGGGCCCTGCTGGCGATTTTCACCTTGAAGAAGCCCTAAACAAGGACACCAAACCTCAAACTCATAGAGCCCTTCTTTCGCCCCCTCCCCCGCGTCCCCTGAAGCAAGAATGACGAAACTCCTGCCCGAGGTGGGCTTCTGGGACCCCCTTAGCCTGTCAGCGGATGGCGACGTTGAGGTTTTCAAGCGCCGCCGTGAAGTGGAGCTGAAGCGCCTGGGCTTTCGAGTGGCGGGCATGGAGGGTGCATGTTTTTTTCGCATGTGCAGCAGAGTTGCGTAGGCCCGAAGCAAAGTGCAGCCTTGCTTCACAGGCACGGCAGGATCTCCATGTACGCCACCCTCGGCCGCTGTGCCTGCAAATTTTCACAAATGTTTTAGGGCTTCGGAGCCTAGAAGAGCAAAAGAGACTGGAAGAGACTGCACAGCATCATGGTCAAGAGCACGAGGCTGCTCAGACCAGCTGCCGCGAAGAATCAAGCGCTATATAGCACTTGAAAAATTGGAAATTGAAAATTTTAAATTTTTGAAGTGCTATATAGTGCTTGATTTTTGAAATTTCGTGCAGAGACGGAGTCTGATGAGCGGTGTGACCTGCGAGGCTACATCGTGCCGGAGTACTTCCGCTGGCCCGGTGAGCTCTCCCCGAAGCTGGGCCTGAAGTGACTTGTCGGCTCAGAAGCCTTAAGCCCTATAAACCCAGGACCGGAGTAGGCCCTCATTCCCGTGTTTTGGGGGGGACATAGGTTCCCTGATTCTCATACCCTTAAACCAAAAAAGGGCACCCCTTCCTAGGCTACAGTTGGGTCTTGAGAAGTGCCCAAGCAGAGGGCCATGCCAGGAGGGAACCTATTCATAAGTAGTCTTCAAAGGGCTTAAAGCGCAAGTCAGCAACTGTGCCCTCACAGTGCTTCATAGGATGGGTTTGGGGGTTGTGTCGGTTCTGGGCCTTTTTAAGGCCATGTTTCAAGAAGGGTCCTCCAAGGCTTGCAGCAGCTTGTAGGTTGAATCCCCGCGACCCCGTGGCCGGAAATGGTGTTTTGTGAGGCGCTGGTGGGCGCACGGCTGGAAATCTCAAGGTTTGGAGATTTCAGTTGCCGTCCGTTTCATGCTAGGCAGCTGGCATGAAGAATGTTCCAGACGGGACTGGGCCGACGAGAAAGACTCAAGTCTGAGGCCCACAGCAATCGCAGAACAATCCCTCTCGTGTCTCTATCTGTGTATGCCAGATGTGCGGAATACGCGGGCGGAACTTTAAAATCAGGGTCCCCTCTCTTGGTATCTTTCTGGTGGGGTTCCCGAAGCCTTACACCCCCTCATTTGCTCGCCTCATCCTCACACTGATATAGCTCCTAGCCCTCAAGCACAAAGTCTTGGCCCCCCGAAACCCCGAACCCTCACCCCAAAAGCCTTGGCTTGGAACCCTACGGCCTTGTTCCCCTAAACCCCAAACCCTAAACCCCAAACCCTAAACCCTAAACCCCAAACCCTTAACCCTAAACCCCAAGCCCCTGCATCCTGGAGCAGCCCAGGTTCACCGACATCCCGAACGGCCTTGCTGCGCTGACAAAGGAGCGGAGTGGCCCTTATAGGGTTCTTTTCATAAACTGGGTTTAGGGTTTAGGGTTTAGGGTTTAGGGTTTAGGGTTTAGGGTTTAGGGTTTAGGAGCCTCCGCAGTCCTGGGTTAAAAAAGGGTTTAGGGTTCAGGGTTTGGGGTTTGGTGGTACTATACTTGAGTACATGTTTGGGTTCTGGGTTCCCACTGTAGCTACTTAGACCCAAGAAGTCTATACGTTTTTTTTCCAGGGTCTACTCCAAAGTAGGGATTGGGGTTCTTCTAAAGGTCCTTCTGGTAAATTCTACCGGTTTCCAATGGGGTTGCAAAGGAAATCTGAGGGAAACTTTGAGAACGGGCATTTTGCTCAAAGACCGTTTCTTAACTCATTCAGGCAGACAGTTTCTATATATATATATATATATGTATATATATATATATACATATTTAACCCCTAAACCCCTAAACCCTGAACCCCAAACCCTTAACCCCAAAAAGACTGCTTTATGCTGCGACGGGGCAGGTTCCCGGCCAGGGCTGGGGTCAGATCGTGGCCTTCCTGGGCTGCTACGAGCTCTTCATCAACAAGCCCGCACCTGGGCTTAGGGTTTAGGGTTTAGGGTTTAGGGGCGTTAGAAAGGGTCGGCTCCATCCCAGCTGGGCCCACAAAAGAGGCTTCACCCGCCTGCAGGAGGAGAAATTGCAGCAAAGCCGGCTGACCCAACATAAATCCAGCAACCCCCGGGGACCTTCACCATCCCTTCCCGCCCGGGTCCGTGACTCCCCTCTTCCAATCCCTCCCCCCACCCCTTCTCCCAGGTGGGCGACGAGCCCGGCAACTACGGCAAGGGCAACCTGGGCCTCGGCTTCCTCAAGTCCGTGGCGGATCCCGAGGCGCACGCTCCAAGCTTTCGCGCTGTCAGTGAGGGTTGACAGGAGGTGGTGGCATGACAAAGAAGAAAGGGAAGGAGCAGGAAGAGATGGGGGGGAAAGAAGACTGGGCTTAGGGTTGAGGGTTGAGGGTTGAGGGTTTGGGGTCCGAGTGCCAGCCAGCAACTTCTGAAACTTGGTTCTGCGTTTGTCGAACCGGCACGACCCAGCAAGGGCACAGCGGCCGCTCAGTGGCCCATATTTCTTCACGGCCTTGACCTGCGGTACAATGCGCGATCCGGTAAAAGTCACCTGCTTTTTGATATGCAACGCTGCCGATTTTCTGAACTGTGCTAGAGCGCATCCCTGCTGTCACCAGCCTCATGTAGTCGTATGTTTGCATGCATCGGTGCATGCATGTCTAATGGGTCTCTAGTCAGGTAGGTACGTTCTCATGTATGGATGTGCGATATGCCGTCAGGTAGGTATGCTTGCGTGCATGAATGCGTGAAGAACAGCAACTAGCCCAACCACAAAGTGAACAAGCGAAGGTTTTCTGACACGCCTGTAATCAGCAAATGAGTGGACTCACGGTTGAACGAATGGACTGGTATGAAAGGAATGACACAGCCTGCTCTGCAAACATGCTCTCTATCTGCCGCATGATATGACATGTTTGCGGACACAAAAGAAATAAGAAGAAGAGTACGATTTGGCACATGAAGCGGCGCAATGCGCGATGGACCAAACCCAAAGCGGTGCCTAGGCCAGAGCACGACTTGGACCCCAAAATGTGCGACTGCGGACGACGCAAATACCCCATAGTGCTTGCACGCTCCTGGGAGAACAGACAGTAATTTCTATTTTGCGGCAAGACGAAGCACATTCCCCGAAGGCTCGCAATCGCAAGCTGTCAGCGGAGTTGGCGAACGGTCGCCTGGCCATGATGGCCATCATGGGTATGCAGCCTGGCACGATAAAGCTGCGTAAGCGCGAGCCTGGAGAAATTAGTGCCGTATCTGGGGGGCTCGGTTCAAGTTGGCTTTCCCTGACCCGCAGTAAATTAGCTGGGCCAACTTCTTAGCTACAGCTTGAAAAGCGGTGGCACCCAACAAAGAACGAGTCCATAATCTACTCAGGCTGTTCCAGGACGGGCTCACTGGCTCCGCGTGGGGTGACTGGGCCAACTACACGGACTCTCCTCTCCGCAGCGGCTTGATGAGCCCCGGTTACAACACCCTTCCTGAGTGGGAGAAGCCCAAGACCGGCTTCGAAGGAGTCACCGGTGATCAGGCGCCTCTCGGATTCTGGGACCCCCTGGGGTTCTCCAAGGACCTTGACATCGAGGTCTTCAAGCGTCGTCGTGAGGTCGAGATCAAGCACGGACGTGTGTCCATGTTTGCGACAATGGGGTACATCGTCCCAGAGTACTTCAAGTTCGACGGCTACCTCTCCCCATCCAACAACTTGAAGTTCGCTGATGTCCCCAACGGCCTCAAGGCCATCTCCGTGGTGCCCAAGGAGGGCTGGGCCCAGATCCTTGCGTTCGCCGCATTCTTGGAGCTGGTTGCCAACAAGAAGACGTCCGAGCCAGGCAACTACGGCAAGGGCAACCTTGGTCTGGGATACCTGGGCCTTGGCAACTCTGTGCAGGACCCGACCCTGCGCGCGAAAAAGCTCAACGCAGAGTTGGCCAACGGACGCCTGGCGATGATGGCCATCATCGGAATGTTCTTCCAAGATGGACTCACTGGCTCCGCGTGGGGTGACTGGGCCAACTACACGGACTCTCCTCTCCGTGCGTTTGAAGGAGACCGGGGTGGATGCCAAATGCATACAGTCCAGCGTACAACCCATCTGAATTTCGTCAAAGTAAGCTGTACATATATGCCACATCAATCAAGCAATACACCCGAGCTTCACGCATCGTAGCGCCGTCAGGAGAGCTGGGCGTGCAGGCCCCTGTGGGCTTCTGGGATCCCCTCGGCCTTTCCGCCGACGGTGACGTGGACACCTTCAAGCGACGAAGGGCCGTCGAGCTGAAGCACGGGCGCATCTGCCCCTGGATTGACACTTAGAGAGTGACGAATGCACGCTCATGCTTAGGCTTCGACGCTTGGAGTCTGAGGACTGTCCGGGCTCAAGCAACACAAACAGACTAAAAATGAAACAGAAGCAAGCAAACAAACAAGCCAAAGAAGAGCACAATCAGTCCAGATCAAAACAACAACTTCGGGGCATATATATATATATATATATTTATACACACACACGCGCACAGTTAGACGATGTGCTCATGCTTGTAACATCCTGGCACGGGAGGATAAAGTTCATGGTGGCAGACGGCTGATATTGAGT
The DNA here is from genome assembly GCA_905221605.1 of Symbiodinium natans. NCBI lineage: Eukaryota > Dinophyceae > Suessiales > Symbiodiniaceae > Symbiodinium > Symbiodinium natans. The sequence goes on along the minus strand of CAJNDS010000090.1, from coordinate 29,260 downwards.
TTATGTGCCCAGTGATAGTCTGTTTGTCTTCGTTTCTGGCTAATTTTATCCAGGATGGCATTGCAGGTGGGCTGCCTGCTTTTTTCTCTCCATCTTCTCTTGTCTTGACTTGTCTTTTCCATGTCGAAAGCCTCCCAGTCAAGGTTTGATTGGAAATGCGGCTTGTGAGGTCAGGCAATAGAAATCGGACAAACACTCGACCTGCAAGCAGAACACACACAGAGGCATGTTGGCCTGCACCGGCTACATCATCCCGGAGTACTTCAGATGGCCCGGCTACCTGCTACTTGGCTGCGGGGTGCCAGGCTGCCCTTGATCCTGCCCAGCACATCGACCTTGGCTAGAAAGTCGTGAGCTGAAGGCATCTAAAGCACCAAGCTGTCTAGGTCTGGACGCTAAGTGGTCCGATCCCAATTTAATCTGAGCCTCTTAACCCAAACCAAAGTAGACAGACATAGGCGGGTTCTTGGCCGGACCTGCTCTTGAGGGCTTGATTATCGCTCAAGGTCCCCAGAGAAGGGCTTGAAGTTCAGCGACATGCCGCATGGCATTGCAGCAATCTCCAAGGCCAGCGCCGGGAAGTAAGGCCGAAGGAGCCGAAGCATCCGAAATTGCCAGTTGACGAGTGGCACTTCGACGAGTTAATCTCTGCCTTATCAGGGAAGCGGACCAACCCCTGTCAAGTCAAGTTGCGATTTTCTTGACAATCGAGGAAAAGCGGGGGGGGTCTTGAATGTATCAAGGAATTATGCGGGTAGGGGGCGGGTCGCCATTCATCGAACCCATGATTCAAAGGGGCGGGTGGCGCCATTCCTCGAGTCTGTCAAGGATTGCCTTAAACTGAAGCAGAGGGGCGGGTGGAGATCGTGGTCTGTACAAGAGCGCGTTCTGTGAAGCGCGCTTTTTTCGGATTACTCCGTGGATCTGGATCGATCGCGGTCTCCGTGAGCTCATGTGTAGCGGTGTGGAATGCTAGCTTTCGTTGTCCTCGGCTGTGGACGGCCACCCGCAGCCATTCCCCCCGCATGCACAGACGAACTAAAGAATCTCGTTGACAGCCACTGTCTTGCGCAGGTGCCCCTGGAGGGCTGGCTGCAGATCGTTCTCTTCATTGGCCACTACGAGGGTTACTTCTGGCGCCAGGCACATCCTAAGGTTTTTAAGGGAAGGATTGTGAGGCCAAAAAGAGTGAGAGTTCCCCATCTATGCCGCTCAAAGAAGTAGCGGCGTGCGCACGTCGGGCCATGGCACCTTGCGCGCCATATATGAGAATGCAACCCCCCACAAAGAGGTCTCAAACCTCAGCCCAATGCCCTTGACCGATCTGGAGCAGGATTCCAAGCGTGCCCCTGGTGACTACGAAGGCTATGGCTTCCTCGGCGTTGGACGCTGGGCTCATGCGCTCTAAGAGCTAAAGGCACACAAGGTCGATTATTTGCTGTGGTCTGCGGGGTTTCTCAGTTGATATAGGAAGAGAGGAGGGTGTGTACCGGATGTCCTTTTGGGGATACTCCTCAAAGCTGCTTGATCCGAAGCCTTCTAAGCCGTCAGCCCCTACCGCAACGAAATTGAACATCGGCCGACTTGTTTAGGCCCCGGGTCGCTTGCCAAGTGCTAATGAAGTTCCATATTCTCTTAACTGTTCTTCCTCGTCACCAGTAGTATGAGTACATGGTAACCAAAGCACGTGCAGCATGAATACCACGCAAGCCCCGCTTCGGGAAGTGGGGGGGTTTCGGTTTTGTTTTGCACTTCTAGGCGTCAGATTGGGGGGGAGGGGAGGGGATCGTGCCCTGAAGCCCAGGCAAGAACTTCATCGTGAACGTCGACCCCATCAACTTCACCGACTCCGAGGTCAAGAAGACCAAGCTGTCCGCAGAGCACTTTGGCAGATTATCCCTAAACCCTAAACCCTCAACCCCAAAAACCCCCCAAAAGCCCCCAGATATGAACTTGTGGCGGAGTGCTCCGACCTAAACCTTGAGAAGCCCCCTCGTCCCGGCATGAGCGAAGTTTTCGATGAAGTTGTGCCAAGAGGGTTTCGATTCCTGGTGCCCTATGATATCGTATATCGTATGCATGGCCTAGCAACAAAGGGAGCACCATGGGGTACCGAAAAGGATGTCGGCTGAGGCTTAGCATTTTATGCTGTAGGGTTGTGGGTTCTTGGGGGGTTAGAGTTGACGAATTGACAAGTTGATGCTGTAGGATCTGCCTAGGATTGGGGAAGATTGTAAGCAGTTGAGCAAGGACAGGTCTTAGGGCTTCATGAAGAGCCCGATACCTCATGGTTGAGGGTTTGTGGGATCTGCGGTACTTCGTCTTTCCCCGAAATGTGGTCGAAAGGTTGGCGAACGGACGGCTGGCGATGGTCGCGTTGATGGCCATGCTCTTCCAGAATGGCACTGCTCACCGGCAGACAGGGCTGGAACCGGGGTTTTGTAGCTCTTTGATTACACGGGTTGGCGGTCTCTTTAAGTAGGGTTTCTGTTTTTCTTGGACATGTATTCGGGGTTCTGATTGCGGTATCTAGGGGCTATATTAAGGTATACAGATAAAGAGGCCACCGGCCTTTACAACTCTTTGAGGAATAATGGGATGCATGGCCGTGTGCTTTTTTAGCGTTTGCTGTTTAGGGTTCAGGCGGGGCTTGTGATTCAGGATCCTGTTGTCCCATAACATGCGAACAGTTGTGATGCACCTGCTTGCTCCCACCCTTCTTTGTTTGGGAGTGCTGAATAGTGTCGGGTTTGCACGCTTATGGCTTATGGCTGTTTGTATATACCCCGGCCTCCTGTGCTAGGGTTAGAGTATCTGGGAGGGGTGAGGTTCGAACAATGGTGGTTTAGAAAGAACTCGAGATATCATGAAAAGATAATCTCATCTATAATGCAGGTTGCAAAGACAGTTCTAAAGCGTCTGCAGAGGGTAAGCCTCCTTTTTGCTGCACCAACGCCGTGTCTTGAAGTTGACGTACAGTCGATTCACGGTATGGCTTCGGAAATATCATGGGAACTCGGAAAGATTTCGAACATTTTTTGTATGTTGCTTTAGCTAGCTCTGCAAATTGGTGCAGGGTATTGCGAGGGTATGATATCGTTGTTCCGAGGCATTGTCTGCGACGTGTAGCAACGTCACGCTGTCAGTCAGCTCCTATTCGACCAGATGTTAGTGAGTCCCTGGGAGCCTCGGTGTGTGCATGAGCCGAAGCAACGCCTGGCGATTCAACCCCACCCAGAACCCATGCAGGTGTAAGCCCTGTCCCTAGAGAACAGCTCACTGCCGAGGTGGGTTCCACTGGCCCGGCAATGTGGCTGCCAAGCGCGTAAGCCTACAGCGACTGCGAGTGTGTGCGTGTGTGCATCGAGACAAAGATGGGTTTAGGGTTTAGGGTTTAGGGTTGAGGGTTGAGGGTTGAGGGTTTAAGATGGCGGAGCTGCATCGGGCTGGGGGTGAGTGGAATCCGCGGGATGGGGGCCGGCATGCCGTGAGCATGCCCTGAAGACAGCCATGGCTAACATGGGTTTTGAAGGCTTCTATTGTGGGTCGGTGGTCCCTTATCCGTTCGCCAAGGGACATCATTGGCAAGACCTTTCTGACTACTCTGCACATTGCGTCCGGGTTTTGCTGACCTGAAGCTCTAGCGATCATCCTACGACTGAGCCTCGATGTGAGATGGAAGGTTGTGAGGGACGAAAGCAACGAAGAAGGGTAGAGGGGCTACAGAGGTCCTAGAGCCATTGCAAGCAGAACGGAAGGGGGTTGTCCTCTCCTCTCCTCACCCGGTCTACTCCTCGCCCACAGGGTGGGGACATTCGAAGTAAAACCAATGTTGTTAGCAGGCTGGAGTCGCTTGTCTACAGTAGCCTGAGCGCTTCGCATTTTGGAAGGCCGTGTCCCGCAAAGCCTTTGGGCTCAGACAATTTTTGTGCTCAAAGCACTGCACAGCCGTCCAAGTTCTCCATTAATTAGCAAGATGGCATCTAGGAAGTGCAGTGCTGTCGGCACGGCCGCGGGCGCGGAGCTCAGAGTGTTACTGGCCCTCTAAGCAGAGAGGTTCCCAGGTTCCCTCAACTTCTTGGTTCCCAGGTTCCCTCAACTTCTTGGTTCAGAGTCCTGTGTCTGAGTGCTTTCAGAGGTTTTGAAGGTTGGACAGGATGGGTTTGAGTTCGTTGAGGTTTGGAGCCTCGAGTTTACGATATCCCCCTTGGGAATTGTTGTTTTTTTTGTCATGTAAAACCCAAGAGGATATTCAACAGATTATTTTCATTAAGGTTCTAAGGGGAGCCTCGAGTTCAAAGATCCGACACAGCAGCTCCAAGCCTTCCAGATAGCAGCGGGGCGCACACGTCTAACCTTCGGGCGCTGCGCTGGAGAAGCTCCAACTACTACTATCTCCCCCTTGGGAATGTTTTTTTATTCTTGTTCATATAAATCCCAGGAGGATACAGTATTGAACATATTATTTTACTGAGGTTCTAAGGGGGGTATAGACTAAGCTCGGTAGATGTTGGGTTAGGTCTCTGTGGCTCACGCAGGCATACGGAGCATATTGGGTCCAGCATTCTTTCCGGCCGAAGAAGCTGCTGGTTCTTCCAGGAGACGTATTGTGATGCAAGAAGTCTTCAATAGTCTTCAGGTACTCGTAGTGCAGCTGTTCCTCCACAACAGTACCTCGGGATTCAAGTTTGCAATCTGCTACGCACACGCACTTGGGGGCGCGCACACCCACAAGCTACTGTAACTTAGGAAGATGGAGGCCGGGAAGGTTGATGATATGAGGAGCTCCAAAGGAGCTCCAAAGGCTGGCCCCAGATTTGCCTGGAGTCGTCCGTGAGCGCAGATGCATCCGCGACGCCCGCATTGAATTGCGGAAGCGCTTATGCGAACTCAGCCCCAAGACAGTTGAGCCCCCTTCACTTCCGGCAAGGGACAGCCGCAGGAGAATTAGAGGGCTGAAAGAGCCCAGAATTCCACAGCAGCATCCGCAGCTCCGAGCGACTCAAGCAAGGAGCTGTCGGTGATCGACCCTGAACCCTGAACCAAAGCTCGACAGAGACCAGCTGCAGCCAGCCAGCTGAGGCCTGGCAGGCGTAGTGGCGGGAAGCGCCTTCATCGCAGGAGCCGGTAGCCAGCCCCGAGGCGCGGGGGCAGCAAGTTTCAGGGTTCAGGGCTTGTCTTGCCTAGGAGCACACCATATGGGGCACATGGTGCTACAGTCCCCGGACCCTGGGCTTGGGTTCGGGTCCTCTGGCTTGGGCTTGGAGGTGCGCTCCGCGCAACGGCCCAGGCCCAGCAGCAGGCCGCCTGTGGGGAGGGTGTTCCTCATAGATTTCCGGACTCGCACTGGGGCATCATCAGGCTCCAGGCCTGCACCGAGGGTCTTAGGGTCTAGGCCTCTGTTAAGGACAAAGGGCTTTGGAACCCAACTGTGCAAACCCCTGTCAACCGTACAAGCCCTCCGAGCCCTGTAGATCCTATCAGCCCTAGAAACCATAAACCTCAACCCTTCGGCCAAGTGGACCCAATTCGAGGCCCGGCCAGCATCCTCTAGTGCGCCCTTCACCGCAGCCTCCGTCGTGGCGGCCTCCGCGGGCGCCATCTACGCAGCGGCCTCCACGCAAGGGGCACGGGGAGTTTTGTTTGGTTTTTGTGCCGAGGGGGTCGAGCCTGCATTCGAAGACGCTCGAACATCACTCACCCCGCAGGGCCCTCCTGGTGCTGAACCTTACTGTTGCAACCCCAAACCCTGAACCCTGAACCCTAAACCCTAAACCCTACACCGAGGCTAGCAGCAGCCGAAAGGTGGCTGCCAAGGCTAGTGTCACTGCGCCACCTGGCGTCATTGAGTCCGGAAGCCCTATATCCCCCTTGGGAGTTACTTTTTTGTTTTTTTTTGAAATATTTTAAATATAAAACCCAAGAGGATATTAAACAACTCATTTTAATTAAGGTTCTAAGGGGAGTATAGGAAGCCCGCCTTTGCTTCAAAGTGCTTTTCCCTCATAGTTCCCAGAGACTCCAAAACCCCTTAAGTAAGGAATGTACCTTAAATCATATTAGGGTTCCTATTCTAATTTAAGGTATGTTCCTATATTAAGGGGTTTTGGAGTCTCTGGGTTCAATGCTAACTAAGACTTGGTTGTAATCAGCCGGTCCCGCTCTTTTCGGGTCTGCTTCCTGCACAGATCACCAGAATCTGCCGACTGGGAAATGTGCTTGGTAATGCCGGAAATGTACACGTGGATCCACGCAAGACACACACAAACACAGGACACAAAACACAGAACAACAAGCACAAAACACAAACCACAAAACACAAAACACAGAACACAAGCCGCAAATCACAGAACACAAAACACAAAACACTGAACAAACCACACAAAACACAGACCAGAAAACGCAAACCACGAAGCACAAGACACAAACCACAAATCACAGAACAAAAACCACAGAACACAAACCATAGAACACAAAACACAGAACACAGAACACAGCACAAACCACAAAACACAGAACACAGAACAAACAACCCAAAACACACAACACAAAACACACAACACAAAACACACAACACAACACACACAACACAACACACACAACACAACACAACACAACACAACACACACACAGAGAGAGAGAGAGAGAGACACACACACACAGAGACACAGAGACACAGAGACACACAGACACAGAGACACAGAGACACACAGACACAGAGACACAGAGACACAGAGACACAGAGACACAGAGACACAGACACAGAGACACAGAGACGCAGAGACGCAGAGACGCAGAGACGCAGAGACGCAGAGAGCGGAGACGCAGAGACGCAGAGACGCAGAGACGCAGAGACGCAGAGACGCAGAGACACAGAGACACAGAGACACAGAGACGCAGAGACACAGAGACACAGAGACACGGAGACACAGAGACACACACAGACAGTCCCAGCAGGCAGCCAGGATATTTCCATGTAGGTCATTGGCGAGGAGGCTATAACATACACGGAGCCACCATCTCCCGAACTCGTCAGCACGCCAGAGTCTGGGTCTGTTAGAGAGGAACATACCGTCGCCGTTGCCATTCCCACTCATGGGCTGCGGCGAAAATTTTGGAAGAAGCATGTCCGGGGAGGGACGGGCGGAAGGGGGCCGTCGCCCTTCAGGTGGTCCCGTCGCTTGACAGGGGCTCTGATGCCATGCATGTTGCAAGTGAAGCTATAAGGCTCAGATTTGCTGCTTCTGATTGCTTCTGGGGTGTGTGGGCGGTCCCATCGCTTTAGACTTTATTGGGTTTAGAACTTGGGATTCCCACCATAGGACCCCAATCAGAAATGTTGACAAGTGACCATGGCGTCCGAGACGACAGGATCGAGGTCCCCCATTCATGTCCAGATCATGTCCTGAAGGTGGAATTCAATAGTGCGCAGCTTTCAGAGTTATGTAGGCAGTGCTCCACAAGCACGAGACCACATGCCAGGTAACCCCCGTAATGCTGTCAGTCAACCGCTTAGCCTCGAACTTTGCTCCCGTGCGCCAGGCTAACCGTAGACGTGAGCCCTGAGCCCTGAAACTCCGAGCCTAGGATTCGGAGTAGGCCCTTATGCCCCTTATTTTTAGGGTTTAGGTTCCCTTATACACCCCTTTAAACCAAAGAATCCACCCTCTCTATTCCCAGAAACTACTCCTCAAGCCACCCCTGAGGCTTAGAGCATTTGAGTCTGAGCTCGGGGTGCAGCCTCCAGCCGCTTGGTGCGATTTGCGGGGGTTCCCAAAGTTAGGGGTTTTACTTCTTGGGGTTTAGGGTTTAGGGTTTAGGGTTCTTTCTTTTTAAGGGGGCCCTGCTGTTTGTATTGGGGGCCCCTTATTTTTTTAAACCCCCGTTTGAGGGTTTTGGTTGAGGGGTCCTTCGTTCGGGTGCAGGCGTCCTGCCCTAGCTGCTGCCCTTGTTGTGGGCTCTGCGGTGGGCTGGGGGTGGGCATACCCGTCTGCACAGGGTTTAGGGTTTGGGTTAGGGTTTGGGGTTTAGGGTTTAGGGCTTACGGCTTACGGCTTACGGCTTACGGCTTCGGGCTTAGGGCTTGGGGCTTAGGGCTTAGGGCTTAAGGCTTAGGGCTTAGGGCTTAGGGCTTAGGGTGGAACACTTGGGACCCATGGCCATCACGGCCAGGATCCAAGGGTAGAGCGCCATCGTTTACGAGCGCCCAGCTTCCTCCGGTGGTTCGCCGACGGGGTGCAGAAGATAATGGGCACAGCCCTGAAGTGTCCCATCGTGCCGGGAGTTCTTGGGCCTTGCCCTCAACTTCCCGAAGCCTGCCGAGCCATAGCCATGAGCCCCGAACCCCCGAAACGGCCACCCTGGAGCCTAAAGCCTAAAGCCTAAAGCCTAAAGCCTAAAGCCCAAAGCCTAAAGCCTAAAGCCGAAAGCCTAAAGCCTAAAGCCTAAAGCCTAAAGCCCAAAGCCCAAAGCCCAAAGCCCAGAGCCCAAAGCCTAAAGCCCTAAACAGTTCCCAAGCCTTGAGCCGCCATCCGCAGACCTAAGAAGCTTCCATGTCTCATCCCGAAACCCTAAACCCCAAAAAAGCCCAAATGCTCATCCCTGGACCCTGGACCCTTAAACTTCAATGCTCAGCCCTTAGCCCTAAAAAACCCCAAAACACCTTCGAAAGCTCATCCCCGAGCTTCCTTCTAGGGCTAAACCCTGAACCCCGAACCCTACACCCTGAACCCTGAACCCTGAACCCTGAACCTAAACCCTAAACCCTAAACCCTAAACCCTAAACCCTAAACCCTAAACCCTAAACCCTAAACCCTAAACCCTAAACCCTAAACCCTAAACCCCAAGGTCGGCTTCTGGGACCCCCTTGGATTGGCCCGGGATGGCGATGTGGAGGTGCTTGGCAGTAGCCGAGTGAGCACTTTACACGTTTTGGGATACTAGAATCCCATATAGAACTGAAAGTGTACACTTTTGGGGGGATTATGAACTCAGCCACGAAGTTCTTAACCAGAAACAACTGCTTAGAAGCCCCAGAATGTCCTCTTTAAGTAGGTTGCACTTAGACTTAAGTATTGGAAGTACCCATGAACCTCGCTTCTGCTGTACTTAGAAGCCCCAAAGGTCCTCTTGAAGTAGGTTGCAATTAGACTTACTAATTGGGGTTATAGGTACCCATGAACCGCCCAGTTTTGGGGGAGAGGGGGGGGGGGGGGGGGGGGGGGTTTGAGGGGTCAAGGAGTCCCTTTTGCAGCGCGAACACTTCGCGGGACCCGCGTCGGGGGGTGTGGGGGGTTTAGGTGTTGAGGGTGTTCTAGCTTGTCTTGAGTTCTTTTCGGAGTATGTGATATCTGAACTGTTGAAGAAACGCCAGACTGCCAATCGCGTGCAGGCTTTCAGTGGGATAGAAAACAAGAGAAAGCTACTTCTCGGAACTCGACACCCTGAGCCCTAAACCCTGAAGCCTGAACCCTAAACCCTAGCCTCTTTCCAGGCCTTCATGCGAAGGCGCTCCGTAGAGCTGAAGCACGGGCGTATCGCCATGCTCGCCACCATGGGCGACGCGGCCAAAATTCAGAATCCCATTTTTTTGGAGCGGGTAATGTGGGAAGTTCTTCTGTTATCATTGCGACCTTGGTGATCATGAAGCTCCCGTACTTATGTTACAGTTACAAACAAAAAGCGGAACAACCTTAGCCCACCCCCCAAAAAAGGTAAGAAGGCCCTACTCAACAGGCTAGTTCATTGCAGAAGAAGAGCCGATGTTCTGGCGTTGTCAGCTAGGCTTTATGAGTTCTGGGTTCTGTTTCCCTCTTTCGGGAGAGCAGCCGGTGAATGTAATAATACCGCAGCCTTAAAATGTATCCCCAAGATTCCACTTCATGTTGTGCTTTCCAGTTGTTGTGTTTGCTACTGTCTTCCTTCTCGCTCTCTCTCTACCCTTTTCTTTGTTACTGTCTTCACTGTCTCCTCTATGCCACGCATGGAAATGTACTTCCATCAGCTTCACTTGGCTTTCTGCTGTTTCCACATGGAAACCCGAAAAAAGGTTGACCTTTTTCACAGGCCCCCACTCAACAGGCCATTGAAGGCTCGGAGAAAATTTAGGCTGAGATTTAGGGTTTAGGATTTAGGGTTTAGGAGGGTTTCGGGTTTAGATTTAGGGAAAGTACTCTTCTTAGCAACTTACCCCAAACTTGGGTTTGGTTTTCTTATAAGGTATGGCTTGGCAGCCCCGAAGACCAATACGGCGTGAGTTGAGTCTGAGTGCTTGAATGCTGACGCAGTTCAGGGCATAGCCCTGGCAACTGGAGCCCAGAACGCCCCAAAGGCCAAATTGGAAACCTTCCTCAAGCCCTACTCTTTGAGCTTCAGGACCAAGACCGCGAACAGTGAGAAGTTCCCACAGCCCCGAAGCCCTGCAAGTTGCATCTGAGAAGTCCTCTTCAGAGTGCAGGAGGGTCCAGCGCTCTTCAGCAGCTCAGAAGTCTTCGAATTCAAAGGAGCAAACCCTGAACCCTGAGCCCTGAACCCTAAACCCCAAAACCCTAGACCCTAAACCCTAAACCCTAAACCTTGTGGTTGCTCTAACACATCCACGCAAGGATACATCACTCCAGAGATCGCTGGCAAGTTCCCAGGCTGGGGCGGGGAAGCAAACAGATGTATGTCTACCATTTGCATTAGAACCCCCCCCCCCCCCCCCAAAAAAAAAAAACTATATTACCCTTATAAAGAAGAATTATTGGGCTCTTAAGGAATTGGTAGATGTGAGTCAGACATGCAAGTCTTTTTCAGGCGCGCTTGGCTGTCAAATTATGGTCCCTTTTTGGACCCCTATGATGATACGGCACCTATAATATTCAGGGTGCCCCAAAAGGGGTCATCATGTTGACAGCCACCCATGTGCGGTTGATAGTGAAGCCTGCAGAACATGCATCAGGAGCTGGGGGGTAAAGAAGGGTATAGAACAGGAACAAGCTTTTCGGGAGAAGGCTTTCGGAATGTCATGCAAGATGATGGCGCTGACCGCATTGTGCTGTCCTCGCTGTCTCGGGCGCATGCAAGCTGACCTGTATCCGGCCATAGCTGCAGTCGCTAGTTTATACAGAGATGTAGGAACGAGGAGTCGGCGTGCATGTTGCATTTGTCCTGCATCTAGCATTTGCGTTTCTTGTTTGTGCCTATATGGCCAAAAAGATGCCGAAGAGAACACGGAATGCAAAAAGATGCGCGCGAACGCGCACACAAACGCCCATGTACACGCACTATGCACGCCTGCGGCGGCGCGCCCGCGCGCACAAGCTCAGGCACACAAGCTCGGGCACGCATGCTCACGCACGCATGACGCATGCCCAAGCACGCACGCCCGGACACGCCCGCCCGCGCTCACCACACGCGCTCACGTCCACGCACGCACGCCCGGGCACGCACGCACACTCATGCCCGCCCGCGCGCACCATCATGCGCCCGTCCGCCCGCACACGCACGCACCCACTACCCCCACGCACACAAGCGACAACAAGCTTTGCATGTGCGCTTGTTGGCTGTGTTTTCCTTTTGTTCGGTTGGCTTTGTAATGGTTTTGTGTTCAGGTTGAACGTGTTGTTTTTCTTTTTCTGGTGTATCGAGGTTGCAGCTTGCGTTTCTGTTTGTATGTTGCCCGGTGTCCACTCAACCATTCCGCCAACCCCTAGATCCCTAAGCCCCAACACCATACAAGCCCTACAAGCCCTACAACCCCTACACCCCCAAACCCCTGAGCCCCTACATCCCCTACACCCCTCAGCCCTATACGCCCCTAAGCCCCTAAACCCCTGAACCCTAGATCCCCTAAGCCCCTAAATCCCCTAAGCCCCTAAGCCCCTAAATCCCCCAAACCCCTAAATCCCCTAAGCCCCCAGAAGCCCCTAAGCCCCAAATCTCCCTCCAAAGCCCCTCAGCCCTATAAGCCCCTAAACCCTAAACCCTAAACCCTAAACCCTCAACCCTCAACCCTCAACCCTCAACCCTCAACCCTAAGCCCTAAACCCTAAACTGTAAGAAGGCCATGAGACCACCCGGTAGGCTTCTTGTCCCCTTCGGCCGGCCTTAAGTTTGCGGACGTCCCCAATGGCTTGGCAGCCATCTCCAAGGTTCCTGCAGGCCTCCTTGCGAAGGGACCCTAAACCCTAGCCCTATACCCTAGCCCTAAACCCTAAACCCTAAACCCTAAACCCTAAACCCTAAACCCTAAGTCCCAAGTCCTAATCCCTAAACCCTAAACCCTAAACACCAAGTCCTAAACCCTATACCCAAAATCCTGGGTAGGGGGGGGAAACGTTTGGGGCCTGGAGGAATGGACGGTCGTTCTTCGGCTTAGGGCTCGAGGGGTTTGAGGGCTTGGTGGGCAGGATCGCGGCGACTTGGTCAAGTCTCGAAGGGTCTTTTTGGAGCCCTCAATATGCTGTGTGGGGGGGTCCCTTTTTCGAGCCCTCAATATGGTACTGTATGGTATGTGGGGGGGGGGGGGGGGTGGAGTATATGAGGGGTCCACTTTTTCAGGGGTCGTAGCAAGAGTCCATATGCAACTAATTCCCCTTAGAAGGTAGCAGTCGAAGGAAGAGCCGAAACCCTAAACCCTAAACCCTAAGCCCTAAACCCTAAACCCTAAACTTTAGCCCTAAACCCTAAGCCCTGAACACCAAATCCTTGAAGCGCCAAGCCCGTTGAGTGCGCCACCCAAGCAGCAAGAGCAAGACCCCAGCCATGGGCTTGGCAGGTGGCTGGACCCAGATCCTCCTCTATATGAGCTGGTGCGAGGCCGGAGGAAGCCTGCCCAGCTCAGAACTTCGTTTTCGGGGTTGAGGATTTCAAGTTTGGGTTCCCGCTTGGGTTCTATCTACCAGGGAGGATTCCTGCTTGGGATTCAAAGTACTAGGACACCGAGTAGGCCCTTTGCTTGGGATTCCAAGAACTAGGACCCAGAGTAGGCCCTCATTCCCTTTTTTTAGGGTTTAGGTTCCTTTGTAAACTCCTTCAACCCAAAAAGGGCACCCGCCCCCTTTTTATTCCTGGGTTACTCTCGGGCCTAGAGTAGGTCTAGGGTTTGGGCTCTTCGCACTTTCCATTCGCCCCAGTCCTGCCCATGCCCACCCACGCCTGCCTACATCCACACCTTCACCCACACACGCCCACACAGCTATGCAGCCACGCAGCTACGCAGGCGCACACGCCCACACGCCCACACACTCACATAGCTACACAGCCACAGAGACAGGCAGCCCGTCACCCAGCCACCAAGCCCTGAACCCTAGACCACACTCCCTACTAGGCAGCAGCCGAGACAGAAATGGGCGCGACTTAGAACACAAACGAGGGCAACTAGAGTATGTGCATACGGTTTAGTTATAAAATTGAAAACAAGCACCGCTCTTAACCCCAATTACAACTGTACGTATAAGCCACCGAAGTCCTCTGAGTAGGTTACAATTAACCCCCCTAAGCCCCGAAAACTTCTAAACCCTAAAACGCCTGTAAGCCCTGTAAACCCTATTCACCCTCGAAACCCTAAAGATTTTTACATTTATAGAAGCGCTAAGCCCTAAACCCTAAACCCTAAACCCTAAACCCTAAACCCTAAACCCTAAATCCTAAACCCTAAGAAGTAGCGTGAGTCGCAGGTCAGCCGCGGCGCGGGATCCGACATCGCCAGCGGACGCCCTGGCACCTCGGAGTTCGACAACCTTCCTCGAAGTGAGGGATCTTCAAGATCCCTAAAGCCTTTTAGGGTTTAGGGTTTAGGGTTTAGGGTTTAGGGTTTAGAGTTCGGGTTTAGGGTAGTTTAGGGTTTAGGGTCTGAGCCCAAAGTGTTTTTGGGGGTATGATTCCGGAACGGCCGGGGTCTTCAGCTCTCCTGGGTCCCCTCAAAACCCTTCCGAGGCCCCGCAATCCCTCCAACCCTTGGCATCCCTCAACCCTGGCGCGCAGGGCGTTGAGGGGCTGTTCCGTGAAGTTGTGAGAAAGTAATATAAAGCATAGAAAGGGGTGTCCCGAATTAAACCTGGGCTTCGGGCTAGGGTTAGGGCCTAAATTACTATACCTAAGCCGGTAGCCTGCTTTGGGGATTGTGGGGGAGGAAGATCACAGACTCAGACTGGCCTCTACGTCAGCTGGGCAACCCCGACAAAGTCACAAGGTCTTCTGTTGTTTGAGGAACCCTAAACCCTAAACCCTATACCCCAAACCCTAAACCCTAAACCCTGCTGCACACACTAAACCAGGATTGTTGGGTTCAGGACTTTGCTGCCTCGTGGCTTGAAGCCTAGCCTACCGGAACCCCCAAAACCTTGACTGCTAGAATCCCAGAACTTCAACACCTTCGTAGCCGGTACCCTTCTCCCTTTTTTTGGTTCTGGGTTCCCTTATAAAGTAGCCAACCAAAAGAGGTGCCCTTACTGTAATGTGGTTCCTGGGCTACTAAGACACTATAGAAATAAACCTGAATATGAACGTACACAAAACATGCACATCTGAGTCTAAATCTAAACAAAGGCGTGCGGGATCTCTGGGGAAACTGAGGGAAACGAAAGAGTTTCCGGCCCTACGCCCAGCTTGCAAGGTGACTTTGGCTTTTACGTCCTGACTGCTTCGGACCCCGAGGCCAAGCAGAAGAAGCTCAACGCAGCATCTTGGGCTGCATAGGGTTCAGGGCTCTGTTGGTGGGGCTTGGGAAGGCACATTGTAGGGCTCACGGGCAGAGCAGGCCTGTTAGGAGTCAGGGCAGTTTGGGCGGGGGGCGGGGGTTCGATGACGTGTGTCTGTGTCGTCTGCAGGAGCTCGCGAATGGTCGGCTGGCCATGATGGCCATCATCGGCAGCCCGGCTAATCATGACAGGAGAGCGCATTTTTGGCATATCACACGCTATTGTGCTCAACTAGCTCTTCTTTTGGCAAAGCTTAGGGAGCGGTGTATAGAGCAAGCACTGGAATCTCGCGTCGTGTGCCCACAGATATCTTGGACCAGGATGCCGGGCAGCTAAGGCATGTTCTACCAGGATGGACTCACAGGCCCGAACCTTCTGCCCCAGTACTTAGGGGGAGTGCAGGAGGGGTGTTCCCAAATAGAATCCCCAGATTCGGATAGAACCTTGTAGTATGTATCCTAACTCCCTTATGTCTTCCACAATATGCTCCTTCCTTCAGACTGGCCCACAGGTAGATAATCCTGTCGAGGTTCTATGGGATAAAGTAGGCAGATGTAGGCAGCTTCATTGGTCTCGTACAAACAGATTTAGTCTGGTGTTTTTCGGTGGGATCCGTGAGCTCACAGGTTTAGATGTATAAGTTTTAGGGGGCATTGAGCGAAGGTTATTATACTTGCACAGCACAAGAGCACCGTGCATTGCCCGCAGGCTCCGCATGGGGTGACTGGCCGCTTGGTTGGAATGTCTGGCTTTGGGTGGAGGGTTGAAGGGGGGTTTGTAGCTGTACAAGAGTTCGAGCTGATATCCGGTCCTTGAAATATGGTGTTGGACATCAGCTTCATCATGTCGATAAGCACAGTGAGCCCGTCTGTGCATCCTCCAGCTCGCCTGCCCGACATTCATCTAGCTGATGGACACACCCCATGAGCTTCTTATGGCTGGACGGCTGGAGAAAAGGATGCTCAATACAATGCTCTCCTCAAACCCGAGCCGACAATAGGACGCGAACACCAGAAAGTAAACCCGTCAAATGTGGACAGGTCCCTCTACACGGAGTCACCCCTGCGTGCCTTCGAGGAGGAGACGGGCGTGCAGCCCCCGGCGACCTGGCTTGGGGGGGGGGGGTTTCATCATGCGTAGGGCTCAACCTGTCCATGCGTTCAAAGGCTTCGCCGGAGATTCCCAGAAGTGCCGCGTTCCCACTGATGTCGCATCCAAATTATGTGCTCAGGTAAACGTCTTTGTGGTTTTAGTCAACTGGTCGATGGTCTTGTCCAGGAGCTTTTTCTGCGCTTGAACTCGTCGCATCATTGGCGTTCCTCTATGAAGCCCTAAACCCATGTCCCGAGCGTCGTCCGAAGGTCGGCTTCTGGGACCCCCTGGGCCTGTCGTCTAGCGGCAACCTGTCCGACTTCAGCCGACGGCGTGAGGTCGAGCTCAAGCAGCTTGGGCCGAGGAACCGGAAGGGACAGAAGCCGCCAGCACCGGCGCACAGCGCCCCGATAGCTCCAACCCTAAACCTGTGACTACTGTACCCAACAAAGCACCCCAAAAAGCTTGGCCTAGTTTGGTGGGCCTCCTGAAGCTATCACTGGTTGCCACCCAGGCACGGCCGCGTGGCCATGTTTGCGACCATTGGCTACATCCTCCCGGAATACTGGCGCTTTCCGGGCTACCTCTCAAAGTACCTGGACATCAAGCTCCACGGCTGACAGTTTCAGGGCATCAGTGTGAACAGATGATCGTTATAGGCCAGTGAGCCGACAGTGCAAGATTTCCCTTGGCCGTGTCGATGAGTGAAGCTTCAATTGAAGAGCCCTAGAAGCGATTCTCAGTCGTCAGAAGCATGTGGATTTGAGTGCTTGGGCTCCTGTATAATTACCTATTTCTTCGCTTCTTGTGACAAGCCTCCCTAACGCTGCTCACCCCTTAATTCCACTCGTCTGCCCCAGCCCTCCAGACGCCCAGCGCAGGTTCGCAGATGTCCCCAATGGCCTTAGCGCTTTGAGCAAAGCGCCGCAGCCGACAAGTGGGGCTTCAGGTTTCACACCGTTATACCACCGCTGAACTAAGCGCTTGCCCCTCCGCCTCTCCCCGTTTCTTCTGAAATCTGGGTGCGTAGGGATACGCGAACACATCTAGCAGTCGAGCGACCTATTTTCGGGTACGAATCTGGGAGCTTGGTGGCTAGGCCATAAGTTGTTTAGCGTTTGCTGCTCAGGGGACACCAGCGTGGGGAACACCCTTCAAGACCTCAAGACAGCGCAGGGGTTGCCCCAAGATTTGCAAGCCTCCAGCTGCAAGCCCTCAACCCCCCCTAAACCTTGAAGCCATGGTCCCCTAGCCTGAAGCATCTCTTTGTGTGCTTAGGGCCTAGAACCCTACGACCCTAGAACGTTAGACACCCCGTTGTCCCTGATTAAGTCCTAAAGCTCCTAAACCCACGATCCCCTAAGTCCTATAACTCCTAAGCTCATGATCCCCTAAGTCCTATAACTCCTAAGCTCATGATCCCGAGGTCCTAGAACTCCTGAGCTCAGGATCCCGCATGTCCCCTAACCCTAAACCCTAAACCCTAAACCCTAAACCCTAAACCCTAAACCCTAAACCCTAAACCCTAAACCCTAAACCCTAAACCCTAAACCCTAAACCCTCAAGAAGCCCTGGGCCCCAAGGTGCCCACCTTCGGCTGGCTGCAGATCGTGGGCTTCGCGGGCATCGTGGAGGTGAACGTCTACAATGAGCAGGTGCCCGGAGGGGGGGGGGGGTGGGGGTTTAGGGCTTACAGGGTTTAGGGTTTAGGGCTTAGGGCTTAGGGTTGTTTAGGGTTCAGGGTTTAGGGTTGAGGATTTGTTGGGTTTTCAGGGTTTCGGTATTGCGGACGTTTTCCGGGTTTCAATGTTATTTCAAGCGCTTGTATCAATCGAGAAGGGCGGGGGGCGGGGGCCCGAGGCGAGGATGGCTTCAACGTTAAGGCGACGATTTTTGTTCACGGCTCGGTGGTTCGAACTTCCGGGCCAGAGCCTGCGCGATTGCCAATCTTCTGCCATTATAATCCTTCTATAACTGAAATAGAAATAGTGAATAAACTACCAAACAAGGCCCCTTCCAATGAAATACTCTCGGGCCTTAGAACAGGGCTTCGGGGGGCTATCCTCGTATAAAGGAACCATCGGGGAATGCTACTAGTAATTCTTCCGACGCCGGCCCCCTATATCACATCCCTAAGATTCCCTCCTAGCCCAGCGTCGAAGCGTGGGCAGGGATGGCCTGGGCCCAGCCACGTAGACATCAAACCCGCTTCTTGTGCAGTCGCCTCAGGGTCTCCCGAAAGCCCGGAGCCCTAAACCCCAAACCCTAGACCCTAAGCCCTAAACCCTGGGCCCCCCCAAAGCCTCAGCCGTTTTTTGGTGTGGTCCCACCCCCCCCCCCCAGGTCTCAACCGGCATGGGGTGGAGGGTAGCTTTGAAGGTGAGGGCTTAACATCCGGTCGCCCAATACTCCTCACACCTTTGCTGTTTTAGGGATATGGTCCATGGTGTAGGCTGCCAGCCTAAGATTCCCAATCAACCCAGCCACCCATGAAAGCTGGCCGTAGATCGACAACGAGCCCGGCAATTACGGCGCCGGTTTCCTTGGCCTTCGGCCGCTCGCAGAAGTTTGCTTGACATCGGGCAAAGGAGATCAAGAAAGCTGCCCAGAGAAGGTTTAAGTTTAGCTGGGCGATTTTGCGGCGGGAGCGGACATTGACGCCCGAAACCCCTGAAGCCCTCAACCCTCAAACCTACACCTTACCAGAGTCCGCTTGCTAGGGATTGGGCACTCGAGCGCGCTTGGGCCCCGAAGTGAAGCTTCCCCCTGCGCCACCGGAGCAGAGGTCTGTGGGAGTCATGAGCACGGGCATCACGGATCCCGAGGTCGGCACGCGGACTTAAGGGGTCAGCTTGCATGGCAGTGCTGTAGACGAATACCAGTCTCTGGCTGCCTCACAGAATGTCACAAAGCTGGCAGGCCCGCAAGAAGAAGTTGAACGCCGAGTTGGCCAATGGACGACTGGCGATGATGGCCATCATCGGCACCCGGGCGCCATCAGCTTGGGGTGTGCCACTGCTGCGGTAGGTGCTCCCGCATGTGCGCCGCGAAGTCGAGAGCAAGCCTTGCTCTGGCTTTGGCGAACTCAACGGCAGCGTGCGTAAGCAGGGCTCGGCTGCGGGACTCACGACTAGTCGTGGTTGGGGCGTCCCGTGCTTCAAGCCGGTTACCCCACAACCCCTGTTGATTTGGGAGGTTGATAAATGTAGGTAGTGACCTTGAAACCGTGGTGCATGGATTCACGCGGCTGGATTGCGCAGCTCGGCGAATCGGGAGGGCCCGGCTGGTGCGAGGTGTTGTGCTCAGCCGGGCCAACACACCCCAACTGTCAACCACCCCCCAAAGAGCACTCAAACTGGAAGCCCCGAATCTAAACCGTGGGTTGTTTTGAGTTTGGGGCCGTAGAGACTGTTGAAGTTAGTCGTCGTTGTACAAAAGTTCTCACGAATCAACTTGATTCACGGACAACTTGCAGGTATGTTCTTCCAGGATGGCCTCACTGGCTCCGCGTGGGGCGCCCTCTGGTCAAGAAGGTTAGGGTTTAGGAGGGTGTGGGCTCTTAGGTTTAGAAGGGTTTTACAGGGCGTAGGGTTCTTTAGGTTTAGTGTACTTGACGTGGGACAACCGGTTTGGTGTCGTAGGCGTTTGTCTTGAGTCGGCGAGGTTAGGGGCTTCGGGGGAAGTCTGCAGCTTAGGCTTGTCTAAGGGTAACGTCCAGTGCATACAACTGAGCTGTTCTAGTTAAGCAGCTACGCATGGCAGATATCGAGGGCGCGAAGAAGGGTCTGTTGTGGGAGATGACGAGGTTAGGCATCGTGTGGTGAACTCATCGGGAAGCGAAAAGACACTGAACATCGCAGTTTGGGATGGGCTTTCAAAGTTTCCAGACTGTGTAGAAAGTACCTCAAGCATCAGCGCCCACCGGCAGTCGTGAGTTGTGGTAAGCTTGGGATGACCCCCGAAACCTACCAGTCCTTAATAGGGATTAAAACAGGGGGGCGGGGGGGGGTACTACAATTCCGATTAAGGACTGTTAGCATAAGGGGGGAACATGCCAACTCTTATGCCCTCCTGCCGAGGACTGGTCCCTCTACACAGCTTCGCCCCTGCGCGCCTTCGAGGAGGAGACGGGCGTGCAGCCCCCGGCGACCTGGCTTTGTTCAGGGTTCCGCTGATACGCGGCGAGCGAAAGGTGTGTCAAAGGCGTCCTTCGAAGGGTTGCTAGTTTTGTTGATGTCTGCTGAGGTAATTCTAGGTTGGTCAGAATAGTCCCTGGCCTTTTCTAGGTACGTGTTGCGCTTCAACCCACCAAGAGATACTGCAAACAAGGGGCACGTTGTCGTTCCTTCCCCAAGCTCTAGACCCTTGCAAAGCTCCGAGCGTCGTCCGAAGGTCGGCTTCTGGGACCCCCTGGGCCTGTCGTCTAGCGGCAACCTGTCCGACTTCAGCCGACGGCGTGAGGTCGAGCTCAAGCAGCTTGGGCCGAGGAACCGGAAGGGACAGAAGCCGCCAGCACCGGCGCACCACAGCGCCCCCATAGCTCCAACCCTAAACCTGTGACTACTGTACCCAACAAAGCACCCCAGAAAGCTTGGCCTAGTTTGGTGGGCCTCCTGAAGCTATCACTGGTTGCCACCCAGGCACGGCCGCGTGGCCATGTTTGCGACCATTGGCTACATCCTCCCGGAATACTGGCGCTTTCCGGGCTACCTCTCAAAGTACCTGGACATCAAGCTCCACGGCTGACAGTTTCAGGGCATCAGTGTGAACACTGCAGATGATTCACTTGGCCAGGTTGCTGCCAGTTGGATCGTGTGCGTCGGTCCATGAGAGTATGGTTGAGCTCCAGCTGGGAAGCAACATCTATCTTCACCACTTTCAGTCGGTCAGAAGCATGGAGTTGAATACTTGCACTCCCGTAATCAAGCCTCGCCAACACTTCTCACCCCCACCACCCGTCTGCCCCAGCCCTCCAGACGCCCAGCGCAGGTTCGCAGATGTCCCCAATGGCCTGAGCGCTTTGAGCAAAGCGCCGCAGCCGACAAGTGGGGCTTCAGGATTGTGGCTGAGCTAAGTGCCTCCCCCGCTAGTGACTACGCCCTTCCTGCTCTCCCCTTCTTCTGAAAATGAGACTTCAGGTTGTAGACTGCTACCCTAGCTCATACGAGCTCCAAGGCTGTGGAACCCTGCAGCCTAAACCCTCAACCCATGAGCCCTAAACGCCAAGCCCCATGATCCCGAACCACCCAATCCTGACCCGAAGCTCGCTGTGGCCGAGGTGCCCACCTTCGGCTGGCTGCAGATCGTGGGCTTCGCGGGCATCGTGGAGGTGAACGTCTACAATGAGCAGGTGCCCGGAGGGGGGGGGGGGGATGGGGGCTAGTTTAGCGCTGAGGGTTTAGGGTTCAAGTTTAGGGCTTAGGGCTTAGGGTTGTTTAGGGTGCAGGGTTTAGGGTTTGAGGATTTGTTGGGGAGTGGGGTTCAGGTGTATAGGTTGCAGATCTGACGGCTCAATTCAGGGACAACAGCTCGGAGGGCGAGGATGGCTTAAGACTACCCCTCCGGCTCGTTCTTTTTGGGGTTTAGGGTTTAGGGTTTAGGGTTTAGGGTTTAGGGTTGGAGTAAGGGCTCTGTCTGCAGAGTCTACGCGGCTGGATGCCCGAGGCCCCATGAACCTCAAGCTCGCGGGGCTCATGTTCACGGGTTTTAGGGCTTCCTTGTTTCGGGCTGGTGTAGGGCTTAGGGTTTAGGGTTTAGGGTTTAGGATTTAGGGTTTAGGGTTTATACTAAATCCAGGACCCAAACCCTGACACAATCAACCCAGCCAGCCAAGCCCTTGAAAGCCCCTGGCCGTAGATTGACAACGAGCCCGGCAACTACGGCGCCGGTTTCCTTGGCCTTCGGCCGCTCGCAGAAGTTTTCTCGACATGGGGCAAGAGAGCTTAAGAAAGCAGCCCTGACCCATCCCAGAGAAGGTTCAAGTTTGGCTGGTCGATTTGTGTGGCTGGAGGGCGGAATAAAGTAGAAGATTTGCGGGGTCAAAACTGCATGGGTCCATACTACTGCAATCCGCTTGCACCCACATGGACTTGGCACTCTGGGCATCGACATCGACGCCCGAAACCCCTGAAGCCCCCAACCCTACCTTACACCTTGCCAGAGCCCGACTTGGTAGGGATTGGGCACTTGAGTTCGCTGTGGGGCCCCGAAGTGAAGCTTCCCCCTGCGCCACCGGAGCCGAGGTCTGTGGGAGTCATGAGCACGGGCATCACGGATCCCGAGGTCGGCACGCGGACTTAGGGGGTCAACTTGCATGGCAGTGCTGTAGACGAATACCAGTCTCTGGCTGCCTCATAGAATCTCACAAAGCTGGCAGGCCCGCAAGAAGAAGTTGAACGCCGAGTTGGCCAACGGACGACTGGCGATGATGGCCATCATCGGCACCCGGGCACCATCAGCTTGGGGTGTGCCACTGCTGCGGTAGGTGCTCCCGCATGCCTGTTCCGACACCCTTCGGTCGGTGCTTGTGCGCGCCGCGAAGGCCAGAGCAAGCCTTGCTCTGGCTTTGGCGAACTTAACAGCAGCGTGCGTAAGCAGGGCTCGGCTGCGGGACTTCGACTTGTCGCGATCGGGTCAAGTGCTTTAAGTCGGTTGCGCAACAACATCGCTGGGGCTGCGGAATGCGGCCTGTTCCTGCGTTCAACCTTGGTCCTTTGCGGTACGATGTCGATAAACCGTGCAGAGAATCGACGCAACGTGCTCAGTGGGACAGGCGAACCCTGCCGCAAGGAAGTCTTTCCAAGTGATGCCCGAATGTGCTTGCAGCTTCAGGCGAAGAGGACTTGCCGCAAATACCTTCGTCATGCGTTTGCCCGCGTGGTGCAACAGCCGCCTGTTCTGAGCATGGCACGAGAATTTACGCGAGACCGTACCGAGGTTCATCTCTGCATGGTTATCCTGCGAGGGCTGAAGATGTGAAATTCAGCACGTGTCACGTGTTGCCTTGTTCGTGAGTAAGAAGATTGCGTGGCCCCCCCAGAAGCATAGAGAGCATGAAAGGTCTTGAAGGCCAAGCTCAACATGTTGCCTGGGTTAGCATAAGCCCCAGGTATGTTCTTCCAGGATGGCCTCACTGGCTCCGCCTGGGGCGTGCTCTGGTCAAGACATTGAGGTTCGGGGGCTTTGGCGTGCAGATCCACAGATTGCTGTAGAGACAGCGCCTGAGGGCCCAAAGCACCAGCATCCGCCCCTCAACCCTGTTAAGTCCTTGGCCGTGGCCCTGCTCAACCCTAAACTACTATTTACTTAAGAACCCCCCGCCCCCACCCGTAAAAAGAAAGAGAATATGTTTCTCTTGGGCGATAGGGATTTATTATCTTCTTTTTTTGGGGGGGGGGGGGGGGGGGGGGTAAACGTAAACCCTAAACCCTAGAAACCCCATAAAACCCTAAGTAAACCCTAAGCCCAACACCCCTTCAGAATTCTTAAGCAAGCTGGATAGCAAAGTTAGGGTTTAGGGTTTAGGGTTTAGGGTTTAGGGTTTAGGGTTTAGGGTTTAGGGTTTAGGGCCGGCCAGCCCAGGACTGGTCTCTCTACACCGCCTCACCCCTGCGGGCCTTCGAGGGTGAGCTGGGCGTGCAGGCCAGCAGGGGTTTGGGTTTTGGGTTTTTAGGGCTTTTAAGGTTTTTAGGGTTTTTAGGGTTTTGAGGGTTTTTAGGGTTTAGGATTTAGGGTTTAGGGGTACTGTGCTTTTGATGTTTTTTTTTGGTTCTGGGGTCCTATGATTGCTACGTGTGCCTGAAAAGTATAATTCTTTTTTTCCAGGGTCTACTCCAAAGTAGGGATAGGGTGCAGAGGGACGGACTTTCATGGGAACCCCAAGCAGGGAACTCCGAGAATAGAGTCGGGAGAGAATAGGAATCTACCTACCAGGGTCCGTTTCATAAACCCTAAACCCTAAGCCCTAAACCCTAAACCCTGATTCCGGCCATTTTCTTGGGGTTCCCCGTTTGGGGTTCCCAATCCTTTTCATTTCATAGGGCGCATCGGGCACAGGGAAGCTCCAAGCCTCGAACCCTGCTGGCGCGATTCCTGGATCTGGGCTGGGCCATGATGTTTTTGCAGTTTTTGGGGGGCCAGTTACATAGAATATACATGTATATATATATATATATCTCTCTCTCTCTCTCTCTCTCGCTCTCTCTCTCTCTCTCTGTCTCTCTCTCTCTCTCTCTCTCTCTCTCTCTCTCTCTCTTCTCTTTCTCATGCGCAACGAAAGCTGGAAGAACCGGACAGGGCAAACCAAATGTCAGCTACGATGCCTTAGGGTCATGCAACACCTGTTATCGAGCATTCCAAGTGAAGGTTTTCGGACTCAGCCTTCTTGGTTGCCAGGTTGGGGCGTGCTTTTTCCTCGTGCCTATGCGTGTTTTGATGCACAAGCGTGTTTGCAGCAACACTTGGCAAACATGGCAGGTAGACAAGTATCGCAACTCGGGCACCTGGGGGCATCGAAATCGGCTTTTGACTGACTCACCTTGCCTTTCTGCAAGCACGCAGAACAAATTGCAGCACGTGCTATTCAGCAAGTCTCACACGCGGGCGCCTGAAATTGGAGTTCCACTGGTTTTTGGCCTGTGGTTCAGGGTTGTGCTTGGGTAGGAGGATCTAAAGCATGAAGTATCGTCCCTCAACTATTCGACTCCTACCCTAAACCGTAAACCCTAAACCGAATCTGAGAGGCCCCCGTGGGATTTTGGGACCCCCTCGGTCTCTCGGCGGACGGCGACACGGAGGTGTTCAAGCGCCGCCGCGAGGTGGAGCTCAAGTGCCTCGGTCAGGTCTCTCGGGTTTTTGCGGTTTGGCGCTTTCGGCTTAATACAATCGTTTACAACAAAACATCTGGGGCCTGACAATCCTCCGTGCAAAACCGGCATCAAGATCCTCGCCGAAAAACAACACTAAATCACCATGGATGGCTTGCTTCGTGCAGCATGTCGCGGCGCAAGACTGGCTTGGCATGATGCAAGCTGTAGCCACGAAGCCGCGCGCCCGAACTTGCACACGAATGCACTACAGTATGCTTTGTGGCACCCTAAACCCTAAACCCTAAACCCTAAACCCTAAACCCTAAACCCTAAACCCTAAACCCTAAACCCTAAACCCTAAACCCTGAACCCTGAACCCTGAACCCTGAACCCTGAACCCTGAACCCTGAACCCTGAACCCTGAACCCTGAACCCTGAACCCTAAACCCTAAACCCTAAACCCAAAAAAGCACAAAAATGTCTCGATTTGATGTATGCTCGTACTCTAGGCCATTTGGCCATGCACACAGAGTCTTCCGAACACTCCAGATCGCCCCTTGTGATAAGAGCCGGAAGCAGACCATCAGTAAACCCTAAACCCTAAACCCTAAACCCTAAACCCTAAACCCTAAACCCTAAACCCTAAACCCTAAACCCTAAACCCTAAACCCCCAGGCAAGGGTACACGTATCGGCGTCATCTTCCGCTTCCCTATCCAGTCCAACGATGAGCAAACCCTCATTCAAATAAAGCTAAGCTCTGTTTTCCCGAGTTCGATACCCTCGGCCTCTGCCCGAACTCCTGAACCCTAGCATCCTGTGTTGCACAACCGAGCGGCGCCCAAGCCTAGCTGTTCTTGGTAGCCCAGTGGTACCCTCGTCCCTTTTTTGGGGTTCAAGGTTCCCTTATAAAGTAACCAACCCAAAAAAGGGTGCGCTTACTATAATATGGTTACCCTAAACCCTAGACCCTAAACCCTTATCATAATATGGTTCCTGGGCTACCAAGTGTTCAAGAATCCTGTAGCCTCAACGTCTCGGCTAACGAGGCACGGCCGGATCTCCATGTACGCGGCCATGGGCTACTCGGCATCACATTCCCTAAGCCCTAAACCCTAAACCTCAAACCCTAAACCCTAAACCCCAGACCCTAAACCCTACACCCTGGGGTTTGGTGAGTTGCTTTCCAGGGCCCTTTTGCGCAAGCGACGTTTCTAGGGCACTCGCACGGCTTCAGGCCTCAGGACTTTCGTAAGTAAGAGGTTTGAGGAAAGGCATGGACCGGTTCTTCATCGCAGACCCATACTTGAAGGTTCATGGGTAGTTATAAGTGGGGTTGTAAGTAGGGTGACCTGATTATAACCTTGTTTAGGGTACTTGCAACCCTACTTATGGCTACTGTACCCATGAACCTCCAAGTAGCATCCATGTTGCGGAGGTGCTCGTAAGAATCGTCAGGGCCTTTCTGCATAGGCCTCGCGCTTTGAGACCTCGACTCGCGGAACTTCGTCTTAGTACAGCAGCCGCTGACGCACAGGCATTGCAAGGTCCCACGAAGACAAACAAAAACGCTGGAAAGCTGAACCCGAATTTTAGAATTGGGGGTGTTCGTTTTGCTCTTGGGGGGTTGGGGGCGGGGATACATGGGGTTCTCTCAACTTCCTCAGCACACCGACCTGACAGAGCCGAGGATACATCGTGCCGGAGTACTTCCGCTGGCCTGGTGAGCTCTCCCCGAAGCTGGGCCTAAAGCCACTCGACGGCCACAGTGTCAAAGGGCCTGTGTTGGGGGCGTGTTTGGACCTTGCTGGCTTCATTGTTGCTGTTTCCCTTTTTGCTTGTGTGAGCAATCAATGTAAAAGCCCGTGCGTTGCCTGCTTGTTTGTCTGTCTGTCCGTCTTTCTATGTCTGTGTCTGGGTGCTGGTGTGGGTGCTGGTGTGGGTGCTGGTGTGGGTGCTGGTGTGGGTGTGCGGGTGGGTGTGCATTGCCATGAACCCGCGCCCCGCCCAGGTTCACCGACATCCCAAACGGTCTCGCAGCGTTGACGAAGGCACGCAAGCTTTGTATTCAACAACAAGAACTCAGTACAAGACAGTGGCCTCATACTGGCTACTTCGGAGATCGTAGGGCAGCAGCAGCAACAGTGTCAAAGTTTCGGCCCTTGGAAACACACTCTCGGTCCCCAGCTTCCGAGATGGGCGCAGGTTCCCGGCCAGGGCTGGGGTCAGATCGTGGCCTTCCTGGGCTGCTACGAGCTCTTCATCAACAAGCCCGCACCTGGGCAGCATCAGCGGCTGGCATGACGGTGAGGGTAATCTGGGGGTCGAAGTAGTTGCTAGTTTTCTAGGATTATTCTAGCGTCCCTTGGTAACAAAGCCCTATTCTAATCACTCAGGCCCCTAACCTAAACCCTAAACCCGAAGCCCCTAGGGTCTGCTCAGGGTCACCCCTCTCTTTTCAACCCTAAAACCCTAAAACCCTAAAACCCTAAAACCCTAAAACCCTGAAACCCTAAAACCCTAAAACCCTAAAACCCTAAAACCCTAAAACCCTAAAACCCTAAACCCTAAAACCCTAAACCCTAAACCCTAAACCCTAAACCCTAAACCCTAAACCCTAGGTGGGCGACGAGCCTGGCAACTACGGCAAGGGCAACCTGGGCCTGGGTTTCCTGAAGCCCGTGGCCGACCCCGAGGCTTGAAGCCTGGGGTTTAGGGTTTAGGGTTTAGGGTTTAGGGTTTAGGGTTTAGGGTTTAGGGTTTAGGGTTTAGGGTTTACGGCGGCTTAGGGTTTGGGGTTTGGGGTTTGGGGTTTGGGGTTTAGGGTTTAGGGTTTAGGGTTTAGGGTTTAGGGTTTAGGGTTTAGGGTTTACGGCGGCTTAGGGTTTGGGGTTTGGGGTTTGGGGTTTGGGGTTTGGGGTTTAGGGTTTAGGGTTTAGGGTTTAGGGTTTAGGTTCCCCCTTAGACTCTTATGCCTTGGGCTGTTTCCTTAGACTAAGAGTCCTTAATCGGGATTATCATAGTACTGGTGGTCCTTAGTAGGGATTCTATTGAGGGCTGTGTTAGGAAAAAAGGGGGAGCATCCCAACGTATACCATTGCAAGCCCCATGAACATGTGAACATTCCAGGCAAGGGGCCAAGTGCAAGAAACTCAAGCTAGGGGTTTCTCGGCAGGCCTCAGGAAGAGCAAAACACAGGAAAAGTCCCTAAACCCTAAACCCTAAACCCTAAGCCCATGCAGCTTGAGACAAGAACCGCCAGGGCCTGGCCAGGCCCTGGCGGTTCTTGTCTCAAGCTGCATGGGCTTAGGGTTTCGGGCTTGCGGTTTAGGGTTTAGGGTTAGGGTTTAGGGTCTAGGGTTTAGGGTTTAGGGTTTAGGGTTTAAGGTTTAGAGTTTAGGGTGAGCGCAAACTCAGGGCTCAATGTCATTTCGTCATACGAAGCCTCCGAAGATGAAGCAAGCGAAGATATGGCAGGGCCCGAAAACGGCTGCCGGTGCAAGCACCAACAACGCCCAATCAAAGATTTCTGGCGACTTCCAACACAAGAAGGAAAGCCAAATCCAGGCAGCCTCTTTGTCACTGGCTTCTTTGGGGTTGCTTCCTTTTGGAGTTTCAAGGTCCGAGCGCTTAAGTCCGGAAGCCCTGATGTACAGAAGCCCCGGAATCGAAGTGTCGTATCAGAATGACGGCAATTGGAAGTCTGAAGAGCCTCTTGCAAGCGGCTGCAGCTTTTGTCATGACAATCTCGGATGTATTTGTTACTTATGTCTGAGGCCAGGGCTGCTAAGTTAAGTGATGTTCAGTTCGTCTGTTATGTTAATGTTCTGCTTGTGTCAGGCCTCAATAGCTCCCCTTGCCCTAAACCCTAAACCCGAAACCCGAAACCCTAAACCCTAATCCCTAAACCCTAAACCGAAAACCGAAGGCGCGCACTCGCAAGTTGTCAGCGGAGTTGGCGAACGGGCGCCTGGCCATGATGGCCATCATGGGCATGCAGCCCGGCAAGCCAAGAGTTGTGGTTTGGGATGCTCCCACTTCTACTAAGAGTCCATAATAGGGATTATAGTATCTCCTATCAAGGGTTGTTAGCATGAGGGGGAACATCCTAAGTTGTGGTAATCAAGAGCATGCTGCGCTAGGCGAGACCGAATATGCCCGCGTGGCAGCAAGACGCCTCAAGAGCACTCATGAAACCCTCAATGTCATGTTCATCGTGCCCAGGATGTTCCAGGACGGGCTCACTGGCTCCGCGTGGGGTGACTGGGCCAACTACACGGACTCTCCTCTCCGCAGCGGCTTGATGAGCCCCGGTTACAACACCCTGCCTGAGTGGGAGAAGCCCAAGACCGGCTTCGAAGGAGTCACCGGTGATCAGGCGCCTCTCGGATTCTGGGATCCCCTCGGGTTCTCCAAGGACCTTGACATCGAGGTCTTCAAGCGTCGTCGTGAGGTCGAGATCAAGCACGGACGTGTGTCCATGTTTGCGACAATGGGGTACATCGTCCCAGAGTACTTCAAGTTCGACGGCTACCTCTCCCCATCCAACAACTTGAAGTTCGCTGATGTCCCCAACGGCCTCAAGGCCATCTCCGTGGTGCCCAAGGAGGGCTGGGCCCAGATCCTTGCGTTCGCCGCATTCTTGGAGCTGGTTGCCAACAAGAAGACGTCCGAGCCA